>JANHZT010003128.1:23472-39224 GCA_032468215.1 Stegonotus admiraltiensis
TAAAAACCCCAATTTGAAACAGTCAAATTTAAAATTCCAAAATATAAAATCCAATAGCAGATTAAAATTAAAAATAAGAGTTAATTTTTTTTAAAAAAAGTTAAAAAGTTTAAAAACTTTAAAAAGTTAGGCCAGCCTGGCTTGTTGGAATAAAAACGTCTTCAGGGCTCGACGAAAGGTGTGTAGGTCAGGGATCTGTCATAACTCCAGGGGCAACTCATTCCAAAGGGCAGGTGCCCCCACAGAGAAGGCTCTTCCTCTGGGGGTCACCAGTCGACATTGTTTGACTGACGGCACCCTTAGGAGCCCCTCTCTGTGGGAGCATACTGGTCTGTGGAAGGTTATCTGTGGCAGAAGACGGTCCTGTAAGTACCCAGGCCCTATGCCATGGAGCACTCTAAAGGTGGTAACCAATACCTTGAAGCGCACCCGGAAGAGCACCAGGAGCCAGTGCAGCTTGCACAGGAGGGGGTTACATGGGAGCACCATGTCGCTGCCATAACCACCCACGTGGCCGCATTCTGGACCAACTGGAGCCTCTGTGTGCTCCTCAAGGGGAGCCCCACGTAGAGAGCATGACAGTAGTTTAGGCGGGAAGTGACGAGGGCATTAGATTAGATTCGAATTAGATTCGAGGTCTTTATACAGGATCAAAAAGTGGCTTAATATCATGACTTGGCATAACTGGAACATATTTCAATGTTTTAAAAGTAAGTTTACACCTCCATTAAACATTTAACTTTGACATAGCCAGTGCCTAATTAAAGCAACCTTTTCAAAATGCCATCTATTTCCAGGATTATGTATTACCTACTCATTCAGCATAAATATTATTAGATGAGATCTCTCAAAGGAAAGAATATAAATATTTGGAATATGAATTTTGAAAGTGATTTGGGAGAAGTCCTTTGGATCTCACAGAAGTGTGAGAGTAACATTTTTCTGCTGTTTATTAAAGCAGTCTGTCTTTCTTTATCTTCTCAAGTTGAAAAAATATGCCCTTTTTTAAAGAAGTTGGCTGTTAAAGCTGCAGCATCTAATTTTCAGGTTTGTGTGGCTTTCTTTAAACGATTGGCAGCTTCAAAAAAAATAGAGTGTTGTTTTGCTGCTCCTTGTACAAGGTCCAATTCATATATTTTTTGGAAGCAAACATTGTTGCAATTCTTCAGATGATGTACTTTGCACATTCTCCTGTATGCTTCAAGAAACCTCTCTCAAATGATTTATACAGCCATAATAAATAGTGGGTATAAAATATATGCTTAAACTAACAAAAACAAGTATAACTGTTTCAGTGTAACAAATTTATTCAAGATCATGTCTAAAAGTCATACAGAAAAATAGATGAAGTTCAAACTTTGAAAGACTTGAGTTCTGTCCTTTTCATTTCTTTCATTCTAATCCCTTAGTCTTCCAGCTGTCTGTATTTCTGGGTGGTTATTTCTTTCACTTCTTTTCAAGACACCAGAAACATTTATGGCTCTTCTGCTCCCAGATTAATTACACTTCTTTACTTTTCTTAACTCTTAATCCAGCCCTAATTCCTTATAAATCATCTGGGCATCTAACATTTATTCCTTCCTCCCCCTAAAACTTTGACCCTGTCTAGATTCAACAGCCAGAAAATCAGATTATTCTCATGGAATTTACATATCTTAAGGCATTTCTAAAGAGTTTTACACCTCTGCTATTCTGACCCAGAATCATTTGATGGGCAATTGCTTCATAGCCAGCAAAGGAAATTGAAGAAAGGGAAAATAAAAAGAGAGACAAAGATGGACATAGCAATGGTTGAATTTTGTTCCCCAAACTGATTTGCAATTAAACACAGCTACATTAAGCTAACAGAATATGTGTTGGTTTAACATAGGTAAAATGCAGACAAGCTTTGGAACTGTGGTTTTGACAATGAATAATCACTCTTTTGAACTTATTTTTTTTAAATTGCAACCTAAACTTTTAACCACACATTATCATTTTGTTTGGTCTTTCCTTTCAGTCAATAAATAAATAATTCAGAGAACAGACAAGTGAAAGTTGTCTCTACAGCCATGATAAACTTTGGAAATAAACCTCAACTGAATCCAGTTAAAACTCAAAGGAGATGGCACAAATCTCATAGCATCGGAATAAGATGTACTTAAATAACAATCATTGTCTACTTCCTTAATCCAATTGTCTGGTAGGCCTGCCTGAAGAGCAAAGAAAATTGAGTTTCCTTTTAGTGCTATTGACAGAGGAAAAAAGATGATCAGTTAAGTCACAGGCATCCACAGGAGGAGCTAGCCTCATTACACCTGCCATGAAGCAAGTATTTCACAAGTATTTCAAAACCACATATTGTACACCATTTGCACCATGATGCAACTGGCACAAATCAGATCATTTGAACTATTAATGCAATGACATTATGACTTGTACCAGATGCCATGATTAAAATTTAATTTATCATATTTAGAGACCATCCATCACTCTCATAGAGTAACTCTGGGCAGTGTATAAATAGACATAAAATATAACTATACATGAATATAATGATACAAACACTGAAAAACAGAATTTAAAATGTCAGGAGTGGGGCTTCAGGGTGCTAACCAGCCCCTTGGGTGTATGCAAGTGTTGGGTTCTACAACACTGTAGTGGTAGTGGCAGTGGCAGTGGCGGGAGGCTCTGCCCACCCACTCAGATATCATCACAGACGCTGTGCACATGCACAGAAGGTTCTGTGCATGCACATAAGTGCCGCCCGCCCACACATGAAGCAAACACGTGAACATGTGCGCTCCCATTTCCAAACTGTTAGTGAACATAAGCAGAATCCACTACTGGTGTATGCTCCTCTGTGAACCCCATGCAAGTTGACACAGCCAGGCTTTCAAGCATTACCAAAAGACTGGGAGTGTTGAGGGCTCCCCACCCTCACCTCTGGGGAGAGATTGTTCCAAAAAGTGGAGGCAATTGAAGAAAAGGTTTTCTTTCTGGACCCTACCAATAAAAAGTATTTAATGCACGATTGGCAGCATACCTTCCCTGCCTGACTGAATGGAACAGGCCAATAAAGAGGTGGAGACTGCTCCACAGGTAAGTAAAATATAAATAATATTTCTTGCCATTATAAATAGTACTAAAACTAAGACCAACTCTAAAAACAACCACATTATCTTTTTTTTAAAAAAAAAATCTGGTCTTAATATGTAAAATTTGATCTTTAAAAACTGTTCATGTTAATTCAGAGACTTAGAGTTGATGGTCTCTGTGTTATATCGAGAATGTTTTAATGGTCTCTGATGGTGTGCAATTAAAGGTACTTTTAGTAGAGAAAAGAATGTTCATGATTTTTCAGAGCAGAATAAAGATAAAAAAAAATATCCAGTATTTTATTGATTCAAAATTTTAAACTTCCCAATGGCTGATTTTTTTAAAGCAGATTTCATTTGAAAAGGGTAAACATGATTTAACCAAATTAAAATTTCAGGGAGGCATGTATAAGGGAGAAATTGTGAGGAGTTATTTTTAGCTCTCTTCCCAACAGCAACTGTCTTGCAACATCCAGATCCAATTACAATTTTTTGTTGTTGTTGGTACTGTCTAAACAAATACAATTTTGGACACTTGCTGCTACTCATGTTGTGGTTATTATTATTTTGCTTCCACAGAAATTAATACGTCTCAAGAAGACACAGTCAAGAATGTTGCACCTCAGGTCAACTTCTCTTTAACTCTTCAAGTACTATTTAATCACTAGATTGTATTGCAAGTATTGTAGTTGAAGAGTTAGAGAAAACAACAATTTAATATTTGTATACTAGAAATAGGTTGATTCTGCTGAACTTTAAACATATACTTTTTGAAGCAAATTCCATTAAATTAATCAAATTTCCTTCTGCTGAGCAAATATAGTCTGGATCAGTGGCAGTTTAAATCTATGTCATTTAGTATGTAATAAGTACTGTATGTAAAACTGTTTCACTATGGATAAATATGTCTGGTTCACTTTCTATTGTTTCTATTTTCTATTCTAAATTCTTTGCCCATCAGTTTCTCTTAATACTACATGTAAATTGCTAGGTATGAAACTTTATGTTGTCATCATCCATAAGATCCAATCTTTCTCATGTGAACCGGAAATCTGACCCACTCAAGTTCTTCCTGCCTGAAGTAATCTTAAAATGATGTTGGTGGATGTTAGTTCTGGAAGATTTAACTTCCACGGTGTCTTCAGAAAACTTGGTTGATGCTTTAAAATCATAATCTGGATTTGGGTTTTGCTTTTTACCTTATGAAGACTATTTTATTAGAGATGGTAGTTGAAAACTGTGTTTTCATGAGCAGAATACCAGTCCCTTCCTCTATAACATTGGCTTGCCTGACAGATTCCTGAATGTTTTGTGGGAATTTCTAACTGATAGGGCTGTCTATTCTGTCAAAGTCCTTCTCAAACAATGGAACAATATGATCTGGCTCAAGTCTTCTCTTGATTTCTCTTCTCCTTTGAGCAGATTGTCTTTGAAATTTAAATTTTATATTTAAATCTTTATCTGTGTGATATACCTGTTTAAATAGTGACATAGATAGTCCCTTATCCAATTTCTTCTGGAAATGAGGACTAGGAAATACAGTCCAAATGCTGTATGTTTTACACAGTTTGCTAAATCTGGAGAGATACCAGCCTGATAACAGAGGCAGCAGCAATCTGCAGTGGTTTTTTGTTTTAATTTCTTATTTTGCTATTATTGTTTAAATTTTCTGTTTTATTGTTTATTATTTAAAGTAGTATGCATCTGAGCTTGGATGTTGTTTCAATCTCAACTGACTCTGAATGACTTATAAACTTAACATAAATGAAATAAAATACAATAACTTAGACCAAAATGAATTACAAAATAATTACAAGATGGCAACCCAGACCATATGTCAAAATCTAAAACATTAAGGGCAGGGAGCTCCGTCCAAACTATCCCAAGGCCTGTGTGAACAACCAGTTTTCTAAGACATTTCAGAATACCATCAAGGTTGGAGCTTTAGAATATCTCAGGCACTAATGATAGGGACACCTACAAAGAAGTCATGATTCCTGGCTGTACTGAAACATAACATTATTTAATTAAAGTGACCTCGAGTACACCCCCTCTGTGGGATGGTACCAGAAACTGTGAAGATAAGTGATCCCTCAAATAACTGGGCTTTATAGGTAATAGTCAATTCTCTGAGTCACATTCAGAACCTCAGTAAGGGTGGAATAATATTGATATTTTGCTGCCATTGTTTCTATGAGGCAATAACTAATATGGGCTTTGTTTAGTAGAATATTCCTACAGTGGTGCTCCAGGCATCAGCTGGACCAGAAAATCCAAAGCTGTGTCTGGAATCCCATGGGATCCATCAGTTGCTAGAGATGGGCTCAATCAAATAGATGAATTTCTCTTTAGGGGATGGTGGTACTAGTGAGCTAAAAGGCAATCAAAGAGTAATAATTTGGGACAGGTTCATGGTTGCTACGGAGGCCAAAAACTCCTATGGGTCCTCCAGATAGCTGATTGAAACCTCCAACCACTGTCAGTCCAGTAATGAAATCCAGCAGCTTAAGAAGGGATTCTTCTGGACAGAAAGTAAAGTAATACACGAGCAGCAGCAGCAGCAGCATCCCTGACTGTTCCCTAGAGCCCAGCCACAAAACTTCACATGCATTTATCTGTGGAGCAGAACCTCCAAGCGTCTTCAGAGACTCAAGGTAACAAATGTCAGCACAAATTATATTGGGTCTCAGTTACGACTTAAAGAAATCATGAAGTAATGTAAATACACTCATCACCAGAGCTCACTGACTGCTCACCAAAACAATATTTTTGCTTTGTATCTACAACTTTCCTTACCCTCCTTTCCAGGCGAAACCCTTTAATATCAGCATATTTAAGCATGCATTCATGTTCCACAATTAACTTTTTGTTTTGCTTTCCCCTAGTAGCACATTGAGGTAATGGAAGCTTGCTGTTTCTTTTTAGTGATTGCTTTAAGAATATTAGGTGATTTCCTAGAGTTCCTCCATAGAAATAATGCCCAAAAGAAAGAGAAAAATGAACAATAGTGCACCTGAAACTTATTTGACATAGCTATGTGACATTTTTACTCAGGTCTGATGTAGTTTAAAGACTTTTATGCAGAATATTATGAGCAGAGCTACAGTCATGCCTCACTCTACAGGAGGTGGTGAAAGATTAATGGCATTCTCCTCACGTGGCACCCAGAAGGGCAAAACAGTCAAAAGAAAGAAAAGGTTATGGTTCTGCCTATATAAATGATAGAACTGCTTATCCCCATGCCTGGGAGGGGGCAGGTAAACTCTGCATGGAAGAGACTCTTGAACTTTACTTAAATGAAAAAAGATGATAGGCAGATGTTTTCCCTTTAAATTGCAGTTAAAAAGACAGATTGTGTGCATAGTTCAAGGAAAACTATTGGAATGAACAATTTCACATAAATTGCCAGGTTTTATGAAAGGGAGAAGCTTTCCTCACATGATTCTGAGAAGTTATCACTGGATCCGATAATTAGAATTAACTATAGAAGAGTCATTGCAAGAAATGGCCTGCAATAAGAAAAGGAAGACATGGAGGAAGTGTTGATTTTTTGTTCATTACCCAATACAGAAGTTTGGTTCAAAATGGATTCCAGTGCAGCTGGATTTGACCTTATTATTTTCCAAAGTGAAGCTGGACATGCTAGTCCAGACATACCTAAGAATTTCTTTCTCAGTGGAACTGTCCCACCACAAAATCTGCTAGTGAATATCACATGTGAATTCTCTGAATATAAACAACCTTAAAATGGCAGTCACCAAACACTGTGACCAAAGCAACTTCATTCACAGACTGCAAGGCAGACAAAACCTAAACACTGTGGGGCTATTTTAAGATTGCCTTGATCAGTGTGAGAAAAGTAGAAAACCCTGACCAACAAAAAGATAATTTGCCTCTGTAATTTGACACATAAGTATTTGTGATTCCTTAAAGTGCTTGCTCAAGATTTTAAAAGATCTATTATTGTTTCATAATTGCAAACAATTATGAGACAGTAATTGATTTAATCAGTATAAAAGCTGAAGTTTAAGATTTTAAAGCTGTGATTGTTCCTCACCATCAGCAGATTAATGCTATCTCACTCTCTGTTAACTTCATTTGGATTTGTGTGAATGTTATAATGTGTCAAAGTGTTAAAAAATCTTTATATTTCTTTTGTTTTGAAGTTTTTGACTTTTCTATGACACTACAATTTTGCAAATCTGGAACTTTTAGTTGTTATTATGAAATTTCTTGCAACCGTTTGAATACGTTTAGAAATTAACAATTTAAAGTCAACGTCTGAAAATCATGCATAAAATAACTTCACAGAAATGTAATAATCAACCACCAATAATTAGAACTTGTACAAGATGCCTCATTATCAAATCTCTTTGCATCAAGAATGTTACACACCTTACAGTGGAGTTCTGAAGTTCTATTGTTCTTTTAAAAATGGGAATATTTATGTTTTACTATGAATAGAAGTTTCTTTGTCTGAACAAGTACAGATAGAAAGAATAAAAAGTTCAATATTTACAGAATTGCAGAACTGTGATGAATTATAGTTCCACAGAAGATTTTTAAATGAAATATTTTCCAGTTAAGTAACAAAAACATCATACCGCCTTTGGTTCAAATCCTAAGCAAGGTGAGACCTTTTTAGTACTAAAATGGGAGACCAGTAAAGAACATCAAGTTTGTAGAGTAGATGGGGAAGGCCAAAAGTCTCCCAGAACAAAGCAGCAAATAGCTACTTTACTGTTGCCAAGGAAATGACATGGTTGAGTCCATGAAATTATGAGTCAAGTCTGACTTGGGTCAATTTACTCCCCCCACCCCCCAACATTATTTTGTGTTATATAACATCCTATACTGAAAATGGTTCAAGTCTGAAAGAAATGCAAAACAGACAAAAATATTCTTCATTTTTGTGAAAAGCATAAGCTTTGATTTCTTTGCTTTCTTTTATTACAGCCTTTAGTTGTCATAAGTGTATCTTAATGAATGCTCATATTTTGTAAACCATTTGACTTAAATAAGTAAACTAAACTCTAAGCAGTAAACTAAGCTACTTAACTACAATGAAAGAAGGATACACATTGTGGTCACTAGATATCCCAAATGTTATCAAATATATATACCATACAAAGAGGTCCATATACGTTACAAATAAAACAAAGTCAATGTGGCCATTTCAAAGCAGCAGGAGCTTTCTATTATTCAGATCAGATTGCTCTGAAATACATTTTTTAACACAATATATTAGCATCATTGCATTTCATTTCCCTTTTTTGCTTTTGTCCTACTGAAATTTCAAATTCCTATTAAAATATTAAAATTGCTGCCCTTAAGATTGGAATATACTTATCTTTTTCACCTCCTTCTATTATTGGGCTTGCTTGAAAATGCAGTTGATTCTAATTATGCCAATCTAACTGCTGACTGAAAAAAAGTGTTCAGAGAGATGACACTTAAGTGGAGGTCTCTACACTGGTTATCAAAGGGCTTCTCAGCCTAATTCAAGTGCTGGTTTTAACATTTGAAGTCTCTGTGGCTTGGCATCCACGCACTTAGTGCAGCTTCTCTCCTGACCAAAATTAATCTGTCCTGTGGCTTCTCTGAATCCATCCTAAGTGAAATTAGAACACTGGAGTTCAGAAGCCTATCTTCTTGATGGCTCCATGCTATTTTACCACTTGCTCTAAATCACCAGTGTTAAACTCACAACATCACATTACATTTTTCCCATTCATGGAGCTGGGGTGGGCGTGGCCCACATGTGATGCATCTGGCCTGCGGGCCGCCAATTTGACACCCCTGCTCTAAATGTTTACAATTCATAATAATACATAAATTGTGTTTTCCCTGGAGCAAGGAGAAAGAAGCTAAATCATCAACAAGCAATACTCTTCATTTGCTTAATGTAGTACTATTGTTTTCTTTTGTGATATACCGTACATGATATTAAACCTTTCTTCGCCCTTTGTGTCAAGGCTTGATGTAATTGGCTACTTAGAAGAATAGTGGCAGCTAATACCTTAGACCTGTAAAAAGATTATATGTCAAGTTTTTTGCTGCTGTTTTTCAGTTTTATCAATATACGTTTTGCAAATAGTTTCATGTTTACATAAAGATTGAAAATAAAGATTTCACACTTTATATAGCTTCCAAATGTTATATGACTCTTTGTGATAAAATATTCATACATATTCAAGAAAAACACACAATATAGTATCATGTACTGTATGAATGAATTAAATCACATATAGTACAAGGTACCATCTCTTTTTTTTTTTAAAAAAGAAATTTTTATCTTGTGCTCACTGTAGATAAGTAATTACCTATCAATTGTGGATGTGAAGATAAAATATAATATCACAATTCAAATCCATAAAAATATTTATTTTGAGTGTTTTTTGCCATTAGCTGAGTAAAATCTTATGTTTACCTTTGCAGAGTTATAGAAAAAATACTAATCAAGCTTTAAGCTAGCCATACTTTGCAGGATTTCTACTGAACTCAAATTTCTTAGAGGAATGTCAGAGAGAAACATTTTAGAGCATTACTAAAAATTCTTAGAATTATTTTTATGTGAGTAAACTGGGGCATGGGATTGTTAAATTGTGGAGCAGTCATAAGAAAATGAGCCTGCATGATCTTACTTTCATAGGTGTATGCAGAAACAGACTAAAGCAGCAGACTTGTTCTATGTAACATAGCATAATAGCCAAGAGATAAAGGTGGAGACCCATTTCAGACAATATAATATTATCCTAGCATGGTTCTGTCAGTCTAAATATTAAAATAGGCTGGGAGGTTAACAGACTAGTTGAGTAAAGTAGTGGCCTCCTCTAGTTCTGAAAAGTAAGCATTGCAATCTTTGTCAATTTTATAACTTCAAAGAGAAGTGGTTCTATTCTTTCACTAGAAAAATGAGTCACTCTGTCCTGAATAAACAACACCTGACAGACATATACAAATTTTTATCAAACAAGCTAAGAAAACACAGGGAAAATGGGTTTCCAACTCAATTGTTATTGCACTGGATTATTCTCTATCAATTTTATTGCTTGTGACTTTTTTTTAATATAAAGAGGGGACATTGTATGACCTCCTTTATGTTTAGCATTTTCAAATCTCTCTCTCTCTCTCTCTCTCTCTCTCTCTCTGTCACTTTGTGCTAACTTAAGTTTGGAAATGTAGTTCTTTTTTCTGGCTTCTGAAAAGTCACACCTAACCTCTTAAATTCAACACAGAAATATATAGTGCAATTTGGATATCCTCATTGCTTGCCCTACAGACAGTGCTAAAGAAATTATTCAATATTATCAAGTCATGAGTGATAGCCACTAAAATACTTAACAGAATCAGTGAACCCAGGAGTACGATTTCATGGCTGGAACCTTGTGCATTTTCTCATTTCTGACAGGAGTTGAATATAGTCAATCTGTTAGAGTCAGTGTTCTGGATTATTTACATGGTATTGGCTCTGCAGGCGAGAGACACAAGTGGACTGCAAAGGATATAAATTTCCATTACAGTCATTTTGGTATTGCTAGGTGCAATCTGGTTCCTTTTTTCAGGGGGAATATTTTATCAGGATGACAAATGATAAACACATTTAGAGCAAGTGCTCTGCAGATAGTAAATACTAAAAAATCAAAAAGCTGACATAGCAAAGCAAGTCTCTATCTCTAACCTTTCACACCTTTTGAGAGACTAAAAACAACTCTTAATTTGACATGCGTATATGTATGAGTCTTAAATACAAGAACTTGAGTAATTCTTGGTTAAATTGAATGCAAAAAGAGTTTGACTACAATGGATTCTTAAACAATAGCAAGGGGATCACAAGAGCCTTATTTATAATTGCAAATAAAATTAACCAATGTATCCAAAACAATTTTTATTTTTAAAATGCTACTTTGAAATTTTTAATATCCAAGTATATCATATAAAGCAAAATTGGATCATCATAAACAATTGTCTCACATTAAATCCAGAATAATGATACAACAGAAAATAATTATGCAAAAATGTAGCCTATTGCCAAGCATATGGATAGAAATGAATGGATGAGACTTCCAATCAACCAGATGGATTTTGCTAGGAAAATGAAGCCCAAATCGCCACACTTTATTTTATTCATAGTGTTTCTGTTCAACTTGGATTTCTTAAAAACACCCCTTGTGCCAACGAGAAGCAAAGTTCCTCCTCTCCTGATGCATTAACACTTGCCAATAGCAAAAAATAATAATAATTTATTTATAGGATAAATCTTATATAGAGAATCCCCACATTTGACATAAATGCTAAGGACACTGTAGAAAGCACAGTGTTTTACCACAGCTGTGAAACTAGCATACATGCACTTAGGTGTGGAAAAGTAAGAATTACCTGTCTTTCCGACATGACATAGAGGTAATTATGATCTGTGGAAAAAGCCATGTCACGGAGGATATGACTTCCATCCTTGAAAATTGGCACCATTTCGTACTGAATGCCACCATAAGGAGGCCCATCTGCTCGGATCTAGGAAAAAAGTCAGACATACTACAGATTAGTCATTGTTGCTGAATTTAAGGGAAAGGGAACTGTAGGCTGATATCACTATAGACTAGAAACAGAAGTCAAACATAATTTCATACACTGTCTGTCAGAACTGAATCTAAACATAGGTCCCCATGGAATCGCTTTTTGAAAAAATGTTATTTTACAGTAAAATAAATGGCCTAGGAACCTCCTAAAGGGAAGCATAGAAATTAAATAAATATCCATCTAATTAAACAACACCCTCTACAAGTTCTGCTGAATGCATGAACAACAACCTGGAGTGACAAAGAAGCCCTCTACTTCCTACTCTTTGATCCTAATTCTCAAGCATTCAGTATGAAAGACAGCAGGACTCGAGTGCCATTTCCTATGCAGTCCAAGTTCTAATAAATCAGGGACCAGATTGCAAAGATAGAGCACTTTCTGATCTTCTGCTGAATACATAGAAACTGGGCAGTGAAAGAGTTACAGTGCACAACTTGAATGCACACTTTAGCAACTGTGAATTCTTTGTCACCTTCAAAAATTTCAGGCAATATTTACAATGAAAATAATCCAAGAATTTCTTATTTCAGTGTGTTTCTGCATGAATCTGCATTTGTCTATATGCACACGTGTAATTATATAAAATCTGAACTAGTTATACACAATATAAATATATATCACTTCTCTTGCCCAAATTGGCAATATAACTGAAATTTAAAGATAATAGCTAGAACCTTAAATAATTACAAGCTAGCAGAAATTTGTATTGCATTATTTTTACAAAACAAAAACTTGGCTCTCACTAGGATGCCAGATGGATGCCTAGGGTGGTCACTTATAATCACTTAAAAAAAAGTAGAAAATCATGATGAAAAAGAGGACTGTCAGATTTACACAAGTGGCAGGTGTTAATAGCTACACTTGGCACATTTTTCCACATAAAGTATCTTCTGTAAAATAGGATATGTGACCACTGAAGGATTTAGTTTATTATCAGGCTCTATCAGCAATCTATAGAGGCTTGGATCACCTCCAGCTTTAGAGACCTCCAGTCATAATAAAAATAAAAGATGACAGCACTTGAAAATAAAATACAGAACAAAAGTATTCTCAACATAAGCGAAACATAAGCTTAGTGCTTTTTTGTTTGTTTGCTTTTAGGGAGAGAGAAAAAAGCAGAGGTTTAAATTAGATGCTCCCTTTGGGAATGAGCCTTTGGTCAAATTACTTGATACCTTTCATTCAGAATAGTTCTGATTGTTATGACCTTTTCAATCATCAATAATATTGTCATTTGCATTCTCTGCCATAGATAACAAAGTCAACATAATTGATTTAGTATCTATACTTTTTGTTTTAATGTTATTGCATTTATATCCACATATCTACTTCATTCCTAAAATTGCTCTTTGAAGAAAAGAAAGGAAAGTAAACTCAGATTTCAGCAGATAAACTACTGAAAAGACCATTTGGATACTTTTTGATGGTAGTCTCTTGGTCTGTTCATATTTATGATATATTAGGCTTAGTCATGCAAATCTCATTCACAAGAACCTCTCTAGTTGTAAGCCATCCTACTGTTTGAGCATCTTCTGGGTCTCTATTCAAATGTTAATAATTGATGGCCTTGGGGAAGAGGAATGGAGAAACACTGTTCATTGCATTTTCTCTAAGAAGAATTACATACCGGTATATGAATATTAGGTTTGTTTGTTTGTTTTACACAGAGATGCATACATAGCACCAAATTGCAACTATTCTATATTGAGCCATGGCAGTGCAGTGGTTAGAATGCAGTATTACAGGTTAATTCTGCCCACTGCCAGGAGTTCAATCCTGACCGGCTCAAGGTTGGCTTAACCTTTCATTCTTCCAATTTTGGTAAAATGAGGGCCCAAATTATTGGGCGCAATATGCTGACTCTGTAAATCACTTAGACAGGGCTGTAAAGCACTATGAAGCAGTAAATAAGCCTAATTGCTATTGCTGTTGTAACCAGATTAGGCAGTCCAAGTTTCATGAAGCCATCTGATATCTTAGTGGTTTTCATTGACAGGAATTCTCTCGCTGTTATGCAGGAAAGTTTCAAAGCATATGGATGCACTACCATGCTTGAGATGGGAGCAGAAACTAAACCATTGTTCATGAAGAGCTGTTCATCACAAAGAATCTGCAAAATTCAGTCTCAAGCCTGGGTGTTACTAATAATCCCATTTTGCTGCTCAGTTATTTGGTTTCTGATAGTTGTGTTAATCTCATATATTAAAAAGAAATTTTAATATAGGCTGAATGTCCAGAAAAGGAATTACAAATTTTAAACTCTAGTTTCATTGTTAAAAACAAATACTAAAACACAGAAGAGAAGTATACAAGAAGGAAAATCAAAACATTAACGAACAAATTTCCGGTCTTAAGTGAATAGAAATTATATATGTACTATTTTATTAAAAACGCTGCTTACCTCCTAACAGAGAGAAAAGGTTTTATGGTGCTTGACAGACAAAGCAACGTTAAAGTCATCTGAGAAGGTCCATATTATTATCCCACTTTACTATTTGTAGTGAAGCAGACAACTCTGTCCCTAAGCCTAAATTTTTCAGCAGTCCCTTTCTCCACCTATCATTAAACCACCTGTTTAAAACTGTTGCCAAGACAACAGCCTCCAAAGTCCTTCCATTAAAATGCCTGATTTTAATTTAATTATTCCTCATAGGCTAGCAGGCAGTGTGCTGCTAGGCCTGACATGGTGGCATTTCTTGATTAGAAGACATGATTCATTTGAAGTTTTGGTATTGCCTTTTTTTTCAGAAACTGATCATCTACAGCGATAGGAAAAACTCTTCCTCTTCAACTGAAAAAAAAATACTCTAAGTCAACTATAATGCTGTATGCCCCATCCAAAGCTAAAGACTATCTATAGTATTATGCCAACAATGTCAGCTAATTTTCTCTGAGAAGGTGCCATTTTAAAATACAATTCCATGATCTAGATCTGTCTGCACATTATTTCAAAAAGAAGTCTTAGATGCATTTCAGTGGAAAGCTGCTTCATAGTGACTAGTTTGAATGAGGTTCTCTGGGAGGTACTTCCACACACAGACTCCTCCTTTATGTGATTTCACTCCAGATACTTTCACATCAAACAGATGTAAACTACTTGACTTTATAGTTGCTTTCCAAACAGAAAAATGCCTATTTGTAAAAGAATATCTACATTAAGATGTGTGTACGTACGTACGTACGTATGTATATATATACATGCATTTGTTTGTTGGCCGAGGAATTCAAGATATGTCTAAGTAAATTCACAAGTAAATGTGAAGAATGGCAAACAAAGAAATAGAGTGTAATGGCTAAGCAAAGATTTGAACTTGACTCAAGTGATTTAGTTTATAAAACACTGGTACAGCTTTTATATTATGAATAATGCATAAATAATCTTTTTATAAGTTTCAATAAATAATGCATACATATTGGGAAAGAAAAGTGCATAAATCATCTTTATGTACTTGCATAAATAATGTGTTAGGGAATAATAAATATTTTCAAGGAATATCGTATTCATACTTGGAAGAAACAATGTGTAAATGTAACCTATGTAATAAAAAACACATCTTGTGTTTCAGTCACTTATTATTACTATTGATGGATATGTCGTCTTCCACTTTATATACTTAGAAACCCTTTTGATGCACAAAATTCTTAGTTAGGAACAAGGTTTAGAAAGGTACATAAGAAATTGCTTAAGAAGAACCATTTTCAAACAGCCTGCATGTTAAGAAAAATGCACGCAAAATACATTTATTTTAAGACATGTGCTATCAAAATGCAGGCAGTTATTTTTGTGGATTTATTTTTGTTGTATGTAGAAATAAAATAAAAACCTTTGGTTGAAAAACATCAGAAAGTTGACAGATTTCTCTATATCCATTTGTAAGTAGTCACATATTGTCAGTTCAGCTTATATTGTAACTAAGAATTTAAGAGCATAGAAACTGCTTTGCTAGATCTATTTTAATTAGAGATGGATGGATGGATGGATGGATGGATGGATGGATGGATGGATGATAGATAGATTAGAAAGAAAGAAAGAAAGAAAGAAAGAAAGAAAGAAAGAAAGAAAGAAAGAAAGAAAGATAGATAGATAGATAGATA
>JANHZT010003128.1:56276-68156 GCA_032468215.1 Stegonotus admiraltiensis
CTGGCTCAGGAATTCTGGGAGTTGAAGGCAACAAGTCATAAAAGGGCCATAGTTGCCCACCCCTGACATACAGGTATCATTCATTTGCTTTGCTCACATTTCAGTGGAATTTTTCTGTTTACAAATAGATATGTGCAAACTGTCAGGGGGTGTATTTGAAGCAGCCACAACACTCCTTTCAGGACTTTGAGGAAGGGTGCTTTGTTTGTGCTAAGTCCCTTCCTAAAGGATTGTTGTATGTACCATTGTTGCCTCTTGCAACTGTTTATTAGTCATGCCATTGCTGTGCTGTAATACAACTGAAAAAACTCCCATGTATCTAAGTATTATATTATTCAAATGTTCAAATTACAACTTGCAGGATTCTCAACCAGCATGGGAAAAAAAAATCAAACAAAAAAATCAAAAGAGCAGGACAGACATGGGAAAAACATTATGTAAACCAGAAGGGATGTACATGCCAATTATGTGGTTGCAAAATATACCAGTGAAACTAGACATTAGAAGTAAAAGAATGGCGCTAAAAGAATTGAACTTTAGAAATCAATATCTAGAATTCCAGAAAGTAAAGTACACAAAGAGAAAGAATCAACAAATGACACAAGAAAATAGAACACTTCTCTCCATGGCTATTCTTCATATATTCGATTGAAAGTGTTCTGAACTTGATGGCATTAAATCTTTATCTTCAGCCTATTCCCCACTACAAACTCTAGCTGTAATATATATTTTCAAATTTTATTTCTAAAATTTATACCCTGCCCATCTTAATATCAAGAGAGACTGTGGATAACTATAGAATATTCTTTATTGGAGTCCCTACATAGTAATGTGTCTTTCTTTGTCAGGAAACCCAATGTCTAGGAATAGGGTTGGGGTAAATATCCCTGAATATTCAAGCAAATCAGTCTAATTTGCACTATAGTAATTTATGAATTTATGAGATTTATTTAGCTTTTTTTACACTTTTCTAAATGTTGTGATATGTTCTTTGTTCAAAATTAAATACAAATATGCATATTCAAATGTGTAAAAAGACACATTTTATGCATTTTGTGCATTAAAAAAATCATAGGCATGTGGAAATTGAATCAGTGTAACTGAACATATGCAAAACTCATAAGGCTGAGTTGCCTTACAATCAGGAATAAGAAATTTTGCCCTTACCCTTTTCCCATCCTTAGTAGCAACATTCAGAGACAGTCCACCTGGAAGGACACTTGCTACAACACCTGTACAGAGCTCCCCACCCACCTGGGAAAAGCCTAGGTTGGCCAAATCAATATCATTAATCTTTTCCCCAAAGGTCCTCAGCCATCCAAAAATTATGCAGTTATCAATCCATGTCAGCTTGCAGAGGTGGCTTGCAAATATGACTTCAGGATAAGATGTGATGTTGCCAAAACAACTCTCAGAGAAGAGTAATTTCAAAGCACTAATAGAGCTTTGAACTGGATCTTTTCAGAGAGCCATATAATATCATGGGAGAAGTGATGACATAGAGTTTGATTCTGTTCCAATGGCATCAGATGGTATAACTGTGGGAAGTGGAGGAGAATCCTATTAAACCTGCTGCTTTACCTTAATATTCAAATTCCTTTTCCCTAAATACACTGTGTCTGAATTAATCTCAGTGACCCATTCTTTTATAAGCAAGAAATCTCAAACAGACTCCTTTTGTAAACTCTGCTCTTTCTGGCCCTTTCTGAAAACTAGTCTGTTCAAATGGGGAAAAACGTATTTCTTTAAGATAAGTCCATATTCAAAGCTTTTAGACCTAAAAATCTCCCGAAAATGATCAATCAGTTTCTCCTTATTGCCAATCCAGAACTTGCTCTATACCAAAGTGGATAATAATAAGAAATTGTATAAAATACTCTTTTTTTTCACATAGAAGTTTGACTTACAGAAGCAAAATACCAGCTGATACCCATCACTGCACAAGATGAGCCAGTCTTCCACCTCAGTGTTCATATTTCTCACACTTGGGAAGCAGCAAGAAACAAGACATTGATTATAGCCTTCTGGCTTGATGACAGAACTTCAATAATAGTAGTGTTAGCTTGCAACAACAAATATGTAACAACTCCCTCTGTACCCTCAGTGAACCAGAAAAAAATGTCCAATATGTTGTCCCAGAGGAGTTTAGGCAGATCAGCTTGTAAGGCAAATGCCCCAAATTTGCAGTTTTGAAGCTTAGATAACATCAGGGGTATTTAGTTCCCCTTGTTTTGCACTCTTTAGACAACAGCAATTTAGGACTATGTGCTTACAAGACATAAAAGGTATTTGATCTGTGCAAATATTGAATCCCAGATCAATATAGAACACTTTAGAGAGGTTCCATGTTTCTCCAAAGTGAAATAGGATTCTCTTCCAAGTGTCTGTAACTGAATGGCTATTCTCCTGAGACCTCATAAGCTATTTGGCACTTCAAAAATACACTGTTTCGTGTCCCTTACTAACAGTGATCAGGCTGTTCACATGACTCATCCATGAATTGCACAATTGATCTATAGCTACAGTTTAGTATTCCTGGGAATAGGCTCAGGGCTATTCATTTATGCAGTGCAATCAGTACATTATGCCTTATAAACAAATAAAATGAAAACCTCAACATGTCTAAGCAATTTTAACTCAACTGGACAGTGGCTTCTTTGCTTCAAAATTGAGACATGTTTTTAATTGAATGCTTTCATGTGATTTGCATACCTATCCAGCTGCCTATATTCCCTGGTAGGTATATCATTTGAACTTCCCAAGGAAAGTACAGTAGCCCTTCTGTAACGGAGCAACTTTGATGGAGAAAACAAACACATTATATGTGTAGCTGCTTACAACACAGTTCCGTGCATCTCCACTCAAAAATGAATCCCTGGGCCTTAATTAGGACTTCCTCTTACAACTGGCACAGAGTTACAACTTCAGACATCTTTCCCACTACTCAAAAGAACAGCAAATCAGCATCCTGCCTGGGTGTTTCTGATGATCAAAGGTAGTAGTATAGCAACATAAGTCTATGAACAAAAATGTTGTTTCAACCATCTTTGAGAGTTGCTTTATTTTTAAATCTAATGCCATCTGGAGACATTCATAAGAACCAGGGATGGAAAGTATCTTAAGCTTCTTAATAGGACTCAGATTTGAAAAGACTTTTCTGTTCCTCAAACAACTTTGTGCTGCTTTAAGTTTTGCTTGAAGTATAGTCAGTGAACTTTACAGTTTGCATAACTTTAAACCATAGGTGACAAATAAAGCTATCTTATAATTCTCTCCCTCCCTCCTTAAACAGAAAATAAAACAGAATTAAGTTTCCTCCACTGGCTTAATGCTAATTTCTACAAGCCAGTTCTGACAATTAAGTTTTGCAAAATTTGTGAATTATATTCAGTTTCAAAACAGTTGAAGAAAACACAAAGAAAAATCTCTTTTATCAGCAAATACAACTCTTTTAATCTCTTACTGCTTACCTTGTTTTAGAAGTATAAATCTCTCTAACGTGTAAAGGGAAGAGTTTGTTTTCCCCTTTTTTTAGGGGGGTGGGGGTGGGGTGGAGAGAACAAATGAAATTTGCTCCAGAGTAAGCAGGAACCTTTCCAGGAACCTTGGATATTCCAAGGATAGCAATATAGGAAACATACATACGAGTCCTTATCTCCATCCTGCCATTTTTCTTTCCTTAACCACAAGTGCCATGTTAAACCTAAACACATAATGATGATTGGTTGGAGGACAGGGAGGTGTTGAATTGCTAACACACACCAATTGGGATATCAAATTAACATGCTGTGATTGCAGTAGAGTGCAGTAGACTTATTTCAAAAGGCTTTTTAAAAAAATCTCTGCAGTTTTTGTAATTTTAACTGAGCTGCTGAGAAACTACTGCCAGCAAAACAATCACCATAAAATACCAGTGTAACCCAAGTTTCTGTTTTAATGGTGGGTGGTCTCTTTGCTTCAGCACCATCCAGCATTGTTCCCAACCCAATTCTTATCTTCCATGTTTTGTTTAAAAAGACACACAGTTTTACAATCTAGTTTTCTATTTTTTTCTAAAAAACAACAACCCCAAAGTTGTTCGATAAGAAGAGGACCCATTCCTTCTGTTGCTTCTGAATTACAAAGGGTTTGGTTTCAGATTGGTCAAAAAAGCTCAGCTCCAAGGCAGGTCTAAGGTGAAATGATAAAGCTCACATAACTGGCTTTGACCTCTCTCCAGCATATTGCACAGCTACTTGGCCAGTGATAAAGTAGCAAGCACAATCAAATCAATTCAATAATTTTTCAACAGTCCTTTTACAGCATCTTGAGAATGGTGGAGATGCCTCAAATGCACAACCAGGAGTTGACATGCTTGATTTATGAGCCAAGTGCAGCTGTATCTGAAGTCAAGTCCTGGGGATGACAAAACAACAGATTGTGGCTGCTTTTCAAATCACACTTCAAAAGCCATAAGGTTAGCGGCTGCCACACAACTATCTTGACATGCGACTATTTAAACATTAAATAGCTAGCAGTTGCTGAAAAGGGGAGAGTGTGGCTGATAAAGCCTCTTCTTGACAGCTCCATCTCAGTGTAAGTACTTGCTTGATCTGTAAAGATACCTGGCGATAGAAAATGGTGAGCCAATGTCAATCACTTTTTTTAATTATAGGCCACAGAACATTGGTGCTAATATAACATTATTTTTTACAGACAGAAGTGAGCTTGCATAAACTATTTATTATTTATTCACCTTGTTTTGAATCTTACTAATTCAACACTGCTTATCGGGTTTTTCCAGTTCACTTATTTTTTTCTTCATCTGTTAAATCAAGTTAACTGAACAAATCAGTTTCACAACAGTTCTAAAAAGTAATGAAACATGGTGCCTTCCAAATTTTTTAACTGGAAGATCATGAAGCCAAACATTATCCAACTTTCTTTTGCCATTGAAAGAAAATCAGTTTCTAAAGGAAGAGGGAGAAATATGAAGCTGCACATTGCATGAATTCATAAGAACTCTCTAAAGCAGGACGACATAGAGAAAGCAGATATTTTCACACTTTTCAATCCATTAAAATGTGAGAATACCCCAGGCATGTCTTCTCCGCTTAATATCTGACTGTGATCTACTTTCAGACACCACCTCAGCATTTCCAATCAAGGTGTTGTTGCCAACCATTTCACTCTATTTAGCTGTTACACTGGAAATACCAATGTGTACATAAGATCAGTTTACCCATATTGTTTTGCAGAGCATTCTCATATAGATATTTGAGTGAAGCAAAGCACGTCTTTGAGATTTCAAAGAATCCTAATGTCTTATGTAAGTTACTTTCCATTGCCTCTATAAACGGCTTCTTTAGGATTGTGATCTTTAGCAAAGCTTTTTGTAAACTATTTTTCTCACCAGGTAATCAGTTCCGCTGTCTCTTTGTTCATTCATCAGTCATTCACATTTCTCCCTATCCAGTACCATTTTATGTATTTCTAAATTTAGGTATGGATTACATCACTTTTGCATTTTGACATCATAAAATGAATAACACATAATCTTACGCTTCTAATGATTTAGCAAAAATCAACACTCATTTTTCTTCTAAGTTGCTTAAAAAAGAGCTTATTAATTAAAGAAAAGACTTTGTCCAGCTTTGTTTCTAAGTGGATACCACTTTTTGGAATTTGACAATTAGAATTGTTTATGACTATAGAAATACTAAGTAATATTGAATTTCAGATGAAAAAGTTAATTATTTTATATTCCTAACTCTATCAAATAAAGTTGGAAATTATTTCTTTGCACCTTCTCTTTCCCAAATTTTTTTCTTCCTTTTCTTCCTGCTTTTTGTATTTTATCCTTTGCAGAAATTTAATAAAGTATATGGAGAAAGCTAACCAAAGAACAAGATCTACTGGCTAACTCTACCACATCTGGACTACAAGAAAGGGCTGATCATTAGATAGTAGCAAAGAGATAAGAAAAAAATTATGAACACATTGCCATCTATTGATAACCCAAATTTTTGTAGTCCAGATTGGTAATCCTCATATGTGATTTTCATAAAGTTAAAATAAAATGCTCCAAACTTCTAATTGTGAGGTAGTGCTATCTATCGCAGAAGGCTATGAAATAAGGTGGAGATGTTCTTCCTTGGTAAAGACTACATACATTCTTAGAAATATTTTCTGGTCATCAAAAAAAAAAAAATGTCCAGGGGACAAATATCCTGGCAAAAAAAGCAGGAAACATGTCAACAAACAAAAGATAAAGAGACAAACTTTATTCAGAACTCTTAAGTTAAGGGCTTTTAAAGATGAACTCTCAGAATTTTGTCAGAGTCTCAGCTGAAGGCCAGAAGCTATGACCTTGAGCTGTTGTTATGCTTAAAGAGGCCTTATTTATTTGTAGCTTGTTATTCACAATTAGTTCTTCTTCTTTGATGAGTCTTTCCTGCCATTGATTGATTTTGCTACCTATATTCCCTAAGGCTGGGTTGTAGCTTGAATGTCAATTTGGTATCAGAGGGGGACTCTGCATTCAAAGGAAGGAATTCTAAAAGAAAGTAGGAGCCTCTCTTCTGCCATGAGATTACCAGGAAAACGATTTTGATTTAGAAACACTTTTTGAGGGATGGATATGGAACAGGGAATAGAATATGGAACAATGATTCCTCACGTCACTGATGGCCATGTTTCTTCTTACATATTCAAGCAAATACCTGACTCTTTAGTAAGAGTCCGCATTCCACATTTTTATGCATAATTGGAAACCTGGCCAAATTAAGGTCTATGCAGACTGTTTGGGGAAAAAATTAAGATGTTTCAAAGACAAATCACATTGGAAATGATGTTTTAAATAATCAAGTTTAACTCCCTGTTCCTTGCAAGAATTCATAATAAAGTATTCTTGCCAGATGGCTATACAGTTAAAGGAATTAAAGGAATTATTAAAGAAATCCATTAAAGAGATGTACCATTTTACTTGATAACTGATTTTATTATCAAACTTCCTTATGGTTAGAATATTTCTGTTAACATTCAATAACTTGGTTATTTATTGGTGTCTTGCTCCCTATGAAAGTAGATAACTGTTGTTGAATGTCCTCTATGTGACATTCCTTCAGGTACTTGAAAAGCACTATCAAAATGCCATCTGTGTATTATCTTCTCAAGGCTAAACATATCCAGTTCCTTCTATATCTTCTCATCAGACTTAGTTTCAGTTCTTAGATTATTAGCAGGGCTATTCTTTACCAGAGTCTTTTCTTAATATATAACAGCCAAATAGAGGCTTGAGACAGTTCTGATCTACTCAGAATATACTAGAAATATAACTTTGTATGATGTGTAAGCTAATTTGAAAAAAAAAAGCAAATATAAAGACCCTGGAGGCAGGATTATAATTTTATGTCTTGATCTATCATTTCAGTGTTATTGAATATTATATTACATGTTTTTAGGATAAAAAGATGCTCCTATTCTGCACATTACATTTTTTTTCACATGATACTCTAAAATAGTGATGTTTATTAGTGATTTTAAAAATCCTTTGCATAAACTATCATGTCAATTTTTTTAGTAAATTTTGACCAGGAATACTCCCAATAATTTCTTTCCAATTTCCAGTCAGTGTGTATACTTTTAGGTTATGGCTGATTTTCCTAAGAATTCTCTTTTTCTTCTCTACATTATGTTCTACAAGTCTAAATGTAACTAAAACAGCTATGTTTTTCAAGATTGAAATGTTATTACAATATCACATACTGTGGTTTGCATTCATCTTCCCAGAATACAGTTAAGTAAGCCAAATTTTGAGATTTCAGCTCTCTAGTGTGTAGCTAAAGTTTCATAAGAATAGAGAACGAAGATGTATAAATGGCTTGTTGACAAATTACACTGTGAGAGCCAATGTCCTGTGGTTTAGAATGTTGGGAAAGTCCTAAATCTTTAACTAAATTTTAATGTATGTTAACCATCCAGAACAAAAATGGAAATAGTTTTCGGCCAATGAGCTTGACTTTGATTTAACTTCTGTCTTGGCAGCTACAGGGGGGCACATCAAGACATTGAAGGGAAGGGAAATGGCCACACATTTTTATCTTCGTGGCATCATATTGGGGATTTTTCAGGTTGGGAATTGGAATGTTTTGCCTCATAGGTTTCTAACTTTCCATTACTTCTTTCATTTTAATAATTTTGAGTGTATTCAATCATGCTTGGTTAACAAGCCACAACTGGCAACATATGCATAGCATTCTAAGCAATAAATCACTTTTTACATCCCCAAAATGCAGATTTCGTACATAAGCCAAGACTAATAAAAATATGAAGAATGAATCTGTTGCATGAACCTTGCATATACGTTAAAATGAATCCTATATAAAACTGATAGAAAAATACCTTAACTCTGTCATGCTGACATGGAATTTTTCCTATTAAGTAGTAATATTGAAAAAAAGCATCAAAATACACCAGAATTATGGCAAACTGTTAGATCTAGTTGTTTTTCATTTATCACAAGTAAAATCATGTTTGTACCAGTGGTGAAATCCATTTTTTTTTACTACTGGTTCTGTGGGCGTGGCTTGGCAGTCGTGGTATGGCTTGGTGGGCGTGGCTTGGTGGGCATGGCAGGGGAAGGATACTGCAAAATCTCCATTCCCACCCCAAACTGGGGCCAGCCAGAGGTGGTATTTGTCGGTTCTCCGAACTACTCAAAATTTCCGCTACCGTTTCTCTGAACTGCTCAAAATTCCCGCTACCAGTTCTCCAGAACTGTCAGAACCTGCTGGATTTCACCCCTGGTTTGTACCTTCTAAACTGTAGTAACTATGCTGACAGAGATGTGAAGTAAAACAACCCCATTAAATCACTGATAAGGAAGAAGGTGAAATAGTTTATAAAATTACAGGATAGAAAACCTTCTAAATGTCTTATCACAATATTTGTAAAGAGGGAATTGAATCTGAGTTTCTAAGAGCATACTATGATTTAAGAAATATTCCCCTGGAATTGTTTTACTTCTTGGTAGATCATGCTACATCAACACTCAATCATGCTTTCCAAACATAACCCTTATTTTTGAACACTAACAGGATAACATGAATATTAAGATACTACAAAAAGAATGTTTGGCCATGTATGCCTCAAATTCTTCTCCCACAAAAACTATGGATAATATAGATCAGCCTTTCTTAATAACTTCCTGCATGGACCGTGGCTGCACAGTCTTGGAATGGCCAGTAGATTGAGAAAGGCTGATACAGATTATAAAAGCTATTTCCAACTTTTGAATCAGCTGTTGTAATTTCTAAAGCACAATCATTTCAAACTTACTGATATCCAGAGTTTTAATAATTCAGCAAATGAGAATCAGCAACTTATCGAGAAGTTATTTTTGATGTCATTTATTAATCTGTTTACCTATAAGAGCTACTATTAAATGTAATGTCCCCACAATAGATGCCTAACTATTTTTTTTTCTTCCAGGACCACAATGTTTCTTGTTTTCTTGTTAATGTTCTTTTTAGCTTACCCCAAATGTTTGTAAAATATAAGAAACTGCTGGCTTTCCTTTAAATTACCATAACCATTACAAAAAAACTGTTTAGTGAACTAGCACTGATTGGAATACTGTTGGACATGATGAGTGCCCCCAGTTAACATCTGGAGGAAGAAACAATCTTGAGACTATGGGTTTACAAACTGAGCGCTTGACTGGACCAAGCAGATGGTTCTGCCTTTATTACCAAGCTACCCTGGGCAATAATTTCAAATAAAAGTCTATACTTTATTAATTATGAGTCTGCTTTGTTGTTGAACTCTTTAATGAGTTTCCCAGCTGTATTAACCTATAGCCATTAGTCTAAATAATTTGTGTGTCCATACAAATAATGTACTAAAATGCATTCATCCCTCAGAAGTTAAGCATGCAGATTTATATCAATATACAGCTTATCAGGTGCATGCAACTGATAAGAAAAAATGGTTTTGTCTTGCTCTTAAAGTTTTGTGATAAAACGTGTGACAATTTTAACATTTTTGTAGACCAAGTAAAAATAATATGGCTTAACATGATATGTGAATCCAGCCACAGATTTTTATGTTAGCAAAATAGTTCCCATTGTATAGCAGAACTGTTATGAAGAAGAAGAATCAATGAACAAAGAGTAGATATTTGGATACAGTAGTGTTTTAAATTCCCCGTTCGTATCAAATATTTATTTTTGTATAAAGGTTTTATTCCCTTTTCTTGTAGAAAAAATACGTTGTAAGAAACATTCCACTGAGAGACCCTTTAAAGAACAGAATTATCATTATAATCTGGAGATTTTCTATCTGAGCACTACAGGATGAATAATGCAGAAAAAAAATATTTTAGCTTGGTAATATGTATTAATCCTTTGTCAAATTCACAGGGTAGTTCTTACATTGAAGTATGTGTGTTTCTTATAAGAAATTCTTTGAATCAGGAGTATCAAATATGAGTTATAACTGTTTTTTAAAAAAAGAATCTCCACAGGAATGTACATCAAAGAGTTAATGATAAGATACAATCCTGAAATGAATCAAAATATTGTTTCCCATGTGCATCCCCATTTTAGGAGATTATGTAACCCTCAATCAAGTTTTTATTGTGACAAGAAAACTTGATGGATTGAACATGAATTACAGCTGGGGATTAAGTATTTACAGAAGAAAATATATGTAGCTCAAGACTGAATCGGCGAGACCTTGGTTCTGTCTGACCTGGGATCTTTGCTTGCAGATGTTTCATTACTAGACTAACCAAATGTCTGCAAGCAAACAACCAAGCTCAGAAAGCACTAAGGACTCCACAATTAAGTAACTGCAGTCCTGTGTGGCCTGACAAACATCTCAGGACTATTTAATTAATACAAAGCAATGTCCATCTGGTGATTTTGCTGGATTCCACAATCCTTCAAGCAAGTTGGCAGGATATGCAAAAGCTTTCTGTGTTTCTGTAAGGTTTTAGCTAAATGCATTGCCAAGGGCTGACAAGGAGAGAAGATTTTAAAAAAGAGTTTGGTTCATGAATATACTTCTCATCACATTTACAAACTTCGTTATTCCAGCCAATTATGCTTGTTGTACTGATGACTTTCTCAGACCTTAAATTCTCTCTTTTATAGTCACTTCTCAGAAAATTACAACACTGAGTAATATGGACAATTAGCATAGTTGAAGATTATTTGTGAATTAGATCCATTAACACTAATATGACTATCCTTACAATATTCAAACAGCGAAATCAGGTGTTATAAAAAAGGGCATTGGTGCCCTGTGCATGTATGCAGAATTTATAAGTTTATCAGCTGAAATTCCTGCAAAAGTTCAAATTTCAGATCACCCAAATTCATTTTCAGATTAGAACTATATTAAGCTACAGTGGCAAAAAATCAGGAGTTCTGGCAGCATCTTAGCTGATTATGTTTAAAAAGCAAAAACTGTCATTACTTTATGTTTTTTAATACAATTTGTTAGGTGGAAAAAATCCCTAGGGTTTTGGGGGCATTTTTGCAATCAGAGAGTAATACATCCCTCTTCCTATGTCCAGAAAATTGAGATAATTGAATATACCATGATTCATATTGTTTAAGTACTGTTGTAGTCTATTTACCTCAAATAAAAATAAATTTATTATGAGATAGCATTAAAATTAATAATGGACACAGCCTAAACCCAAAATGTCTGAGAATAGTTTGCTTTCCCCCCCACCACTTTGTTTTACTTTCTCCCTATGCTATGTAGTAACCTGTTAGTTGCAAGAAGTATTTTGATACTGATCAAGGCTAGTCTCTTGGTCTAGAATTACTAGTTGTCCATCCATTTTAAACACATGCTTTACCTTCCCATTGGAAAAAAATATAATTACTA
>JANHZT010003128.1:90496-104191 GCA_032468215.1 Stegonotus admiraltiensis
AGGGTGTGAAAGAGCCAAGTTTGCCTACCACTGTTCTAATCCAATCCCCTGCTCAAGCAGGATATACTATACCATTCTAGACAAGTGGCTGTCCAGTCTCTTCTTAAAAGCCTGCAGAAGATTTAGACTGATAAGACACCATTGAGTCTGATTGTTTACCACCTTGAGTTATATATTAAAAATATGGGAATAAAAATCATCATCATCATCACTGCTAACCAACTGAGGATGTATTACTGGTTTATTTATTCTTATTACTACTGATTTATTCGTGATATTTTATTTTTATGCAATTTACTGTGGATTTATTTTAATTGTATTTTGAATACCACCTGGAGTTTTGATTGAAATATAATGATATCTAAATGAAGTTAGTCAATCAGTCAAGCTGGCTACTGTTGGCAAGGATTCTCAACTAATTAGCTAGGGTTCATATATTTTTATATAGCTATTTTAGGTCTCTGATTTCATTGGTAAAATGATCAGCTAATAATTCATTGGATTAGAACTGGACCTTTGTGACTCATCTTCCCACTTCAGTGTTCACAGTATGAGCAATAAAATAATGTCCATTATTATTGTTGTTGCAATAGTTTCTCTATCAACTAAAAAGAGCCAACCATTTATGGCACATGTCATCCATGTGATTCTGTGATTTTGTATATAAACAGAAAGTCAGCAGAAGTCCAGCTGTGCTGACAAGCTGGTTTGTGTGCTTAAAAGGAAGTAATAGTTGTACAAATGTGGATGATGGGGAAATCAGTGCAGGACCATCACTTTTAAGGAAAAAATAATAATGCACAATGCATAAGCTACAAGCTGGGAAGTTAAAGTCAACAGTCCTGATTAAATTAATTGGTTAAAATAGCTTATTGCTATTTAAAAAATAATAATTTTTGCAGTTTTAAATTTGCTTCATTGTTTGTAGACTGTAATTTGTCACACGTCTCCTTAATAAAAGTGACGAGAGGAAAACCTCATTGCCTGGAAAGCGTGTGTTCCAGTTCTGCCTTGGACTGCAACACAGCTGGGAAACAGCTGGGAAGACAAAACAACAGTCAAGCCTTTCTAGCCACATATCTCCAATCATATAAAAATGGAAAGACATGAAGCAATGTTCTGTGGTTGTGGGCTGGAAACTTAAGTCTGTAATTTACTGCCACAGATGTAGCTGAAACAAAAACATCTCAGCAAGATACGCTGATGTACTTCATCTGCTGATGAAAGAAAAAATAACAATGTGTATTGTGGCATCTTTAAGGACAAAGGCTATGTTCACGCAACACACTATGCTATGATTTGTTTAACAAGGCACAATTGACTAAATTAACAATAAGAAAAAATGCTGAGCCACAAATCACTGTTTCTAAACCACAATGCTGGGTTCATATTATATGTCAAGTCACAAATAATCACTTTTAGACTTAGCATGATGTAGGAACCTGGTTTAGCACATTTGCCCAAAGAGAAGGATACCTTTTTTCTTAAAATGTTTTATGGTTTGTTGTAGGCTGCCTAGAGTCATTGTATGAGCTAGGCAACCATTCAAGTCTTGTAAATAAGTAAATGTTACATGTAGTGATACAAAATGCTTTGCTACTTTTAATGACATCCATGGGAGAAAGGCAAGTGATGAAACATATATAGTCATATATATGTCTGTAATAATAATATTACAGATTGCACACCTAATGTATTTGCATACTACACACACACACACACACACACACTGAAACACACACACAATGAAACTGGTAATGTACAAGAATTAAACCACAATAATTAAAATAATATCCCATTATGATAGTGACATGTTCCAAAAAGCACATCAACAATTTAGCTAACATAACCTGGCCCAAATTATTGTCATATTGCACACATGAAAGGCTGAAAATTATACCATAATATCACAAGTACAGTATCATTATTTTGGCTTCAGTATGGTTAGCAATAGGTGCTGGTTTTGCTAATGTAGCTAACCATTTGGGCCCAACGGAAATTGATAAAATGAAGTGCATAATTAAATTACATTTAATTAAATGTTAAATGATAACGTTTGCTTTCCAAAATATAGTGATGCAGCTTTTAATTCAAAGTTGAATTAGATATAATTAATAAAAGAGGGTGTCACTAATTAATAGTTATTCTGGTTACAAACTTCTGAAGAAAACAAGGAGAAGACTGTAGCAATCAACTGGAATTCATATAAGCATCTTGAAGGGATACTTGGGAAAAACAGGAGTGAACTAGAACTCATCCAGCATGGCTCTACTTATTCCCAATCACAGTGGGTCATAATGATATAGAAGATAATATCTCATAGAAGATTTCAACTATCTTTAATGCTATTACTGTTTTCATTTATAAAGAATTTTGAGTGTCCTATAACACCACATTTTCCCTCTGTGCATCATTGTTCTAAGATGCATCAAACAATGCAATCATAGACATATTGGCTCTACCCCTACATCATTTATTTATTTATTTATTTATTTATCAATTATTTATTTATTTATTTATTTAGTCGCATTTCTATGCCGCCCAACTCCCAAGGGACTCTTATATCAGGAGCTGCCCCTGAGAAGACTAAATCCCAGTAGAACTCCTTCATTCCACATAGCAAAGTCTTGAAGGAGGAGGCAGACAGTAGAAAGGATATAGTAAATAAGTCTACATTCTTCTTCTGTCTTCTGGCATGATTTGCAACTTTCACATGTCCGGGGCCTCTCTAAATGACACAGTGAGGTAACACCAATCTAAGATTTATTTACTTACACAAAAGTGTAAGTATTATTTGCTCCCACAAATGGCTTAGGTTGAAAATGGAATGAGAAAGGTTGCAGAAAGTACTGTTAACTAAACAGGATAATTGCTGTTTGTGGCTACTATAAAACAGGTCCCCAACCTTTTTTGGCACCAGGGACTGGTGTTATGGAAGACAGTTTTTCCACATGCCAGGAGGAGGGATGATTTTGCACACTACCTATACCAGATGAAGCTTCGCTCACTTCACGGCCTGTTTCCTAACAGACCACAGATAGTTACGAGTCTGTGGAGCAGGGACCAGGGATTGGGGACCCCTGCTATAAAGCATTGTTTCCTAGAATTTTACTGGCAACAATTTTTTTTTACTGTTTGTTACTAGCTATTATTTGTTACTAGCACTGATGATGTTAACTAATTGAGGTAATGAAACATCTGCAAGAAAACAAGCAATCTCAGAGAGCATCAAGGACCCTTCATTACTATTTGTTATTTTTTCTCTTATAACTTTTATTACAGGATAGATATATTCATTGTTTGGACTGCTAATATATACCACTCAAGGTTTTTCAGATGTGATGATTTATAAATGTTGTCAAACAAGCATGCAAGCATACCCAATGCAATGGAATCAAGCCACAGCGTTATCTTTCAATGGCAGCTGTTTAATTATCAGATTTGTGATTAGGATGTAGATAAAAGTCTCTCAAGTGGTACCTTACAAGTTGGGGGGAAATGGAAAAAGTCTTGTATGCTTCCTTGAGCTCTTGAAGAAGAGAAAGGATATACTATCACATATACACATAAATAAATAATGTACAAGTAGGACAGGGTAGTTAGGAAAGATCCTAAATGCAGCAATGCAGATTTTTGTGGTCCATTTGATTGATATCAACTGATTTCCTTGGCATAAATACGTTGGAGTTTGCAGTTGTTTATCACAAATCATTCAAGTGGATGTTATCCTAGGATTGTTGTGTCACATTAATTATATGCACACAGCCATAAGGAATTGGACTTCAATGTCATTATGACATCTGAGCTCAATGTATTTTAATGGCTGCCATACGGTATTAAGAACTTTTTTTTTTTGCATTGATGCAAAGGCAGTAACAAAGTTGAGCAAAATATAGTTAATGACTATTTACTAGGGAAGATAAATTCTACCCAGCTTTCTAATTTTAAACTGCAGCTCCTAACTTAGGTATTAATTCAGGACATATCAACAAACAATTCACAAAATATGAGAAAATGTTCAGAAAAACCATTGTGATGTTATGATTTAAGTTTTTCTCATAATGCACCATTGATCATAATAGTACAGAAAGACCAGCATTAGTTTTTCTTTGAATACTTAGTTGAGCTTTCCTGGATCTGAATAATACTGAGATAATTTAGCACCACTGTTTAATCAATCACTGTTTCACTGGATTTTTATTGCCTCTCCTCTTTGCTACTTGATGGGTTAGATGCATGAAACTTTCTCCAGAGCTAAAGGAATAATAAGTCATTTCACTTGCATTCCCAGTATTGTTTACTTTTAGGTAGATATGCCCAAAAGGGCTGTTATTAATTTTCACACGACATGTATTATTTATAATGAATAATGACTGGGAGGGAGATGAAAGAAGATGCATCACTTAAGAGATGCTCATAATATCTTACCTGTGAATGAGGATGTCAACATGCAAAATTGAATGACGCAGAAGTTGGAATACCACTGACTTATGAAGGTTTCATGGCTGAAATATTCTTGTTGCAGAGATTTTATATGTTCATTTTAAAGAGCTTCAACATGCTCTTTTGGATGCATTAACTTTTAAAATAAATGGCAGATTCTATCCAGCCACAGAAATGCTGGAAAGGAAATCTAGACTGATTATTAGATTTCTTGTACGGCAGCAGCTACAAAAGGAAAAGGTGGCTAGCCTGAGAAGGGGAAGCAGAGAAAGCAAAAAAGGAGGAGGACTAGATAAAGTTGAGAGCACACAAAAGAGTCCAATAACTTGGACATTACTTTGAAACACACCTCAATCTGAGCCCACAAGTGGATTTAAGCAATTTGTTCTTTTAAGTAAGTTAAAATATTAACCGTCAGTGATATTTTCATAGATCTAATACATTGTAGGAATAGCTTGAATGTTCCTGTACTCATCATCTTTTTCTGTAGTAATATAAAATGCTACAGGAACATGGAAACCTGTTTATTTTAGATCAGATCACTGATCCACGTAGTTCAGTAGTTGTAGGCTAGGGTTGTGGGTGAGGGTTACATTGAACATATTGGAATTAGGTATGGATATATTGAAAAAATGCCTGAAAGATCTGCCTATTGGTTGCCCTGGTAGAAATGACTATTCTCAAAACACTCATCTGAAGATGAAGTAGTTTGTAAGATGATCTCTGTCATCCCACAAAGAATCATTTTATAATATGTGATCCAGTAGATGGAGACTCACCAGCGAGTGAGATCTTCACATTCTTTTTCGAACAGGCTTATCGTTTCAATGCAAAAGCATGCTAATGCGAAGCAATGCATATGATTCTAGAGCTCCATATAATGCATATATGTTCTTTTGACTTTTTTTTTTGACACTCTGCATTTGTCTTTCAAAAACCAGTAATCATGCCTGGAGGACACAAGGTGTTAATGGAAAGCACTAAGCATCTTGCAGAGGGAATTACAGATAGGAAGGGAAGAGAAATGAGGCTTGTGATTGCTTTTTCAGTGTTGCAGATGTACTGGAAAAGAAAGTGCCAAAAGTAACTCATAGCCTCCCAGTGCTTTGCAAGCTACAGCATTTATGGGACAATTTAAGACAAACTGATTAAATGCAAAAAGGCATCTTTTTTTTTGTTTTTCATTCTTTGATGATTGAAAATTGCTGTCTTCAGAATGAAAACCCAATTTAGGAATTATGCAAAAGTAAGCAAGTTCATTCTCATTTTAAAAGATTTTATCTTCTATTAGCTAAAACATGGGAGGCTTGAAGCAGCCTAAAAGGTTGTGATTTTTTTTTCTTATTTTCCTACCATTTTTAACAGAAAGAAGTGTTTATTTTAGTATGTAGTATGCAGCATCTATCAAGGTCTCTGGAGCAAGTGTGAACAACTTGTGACCTGCCAGGCCAAATTTAGATTATCTGCCATGTATGGCAGCCCTGAGCCTCAATAAACCTCTTTTAATTTTTTATTGCTTGCCTGGGACTATGAAAACAAAGGGCTGTCAATCAGTCATCAATTCATTGTATGCAGCTAGAAGAGTTTCAAGTCATGCAGGACTGCCTTGTGATGAAATGTGGACCTTGTGGACAATATGCACAAATGTAATTATTGTTGAGAAATTGGAAATATGATTGTAAGAAGCTGGGTCATTACCTTTAATTAAAGAGGAAAAAATGCCATTTGTGGTGGCCAATCTCTTCTTGGCTTGCTTCAGATTATTTCAAAACCAAGAATGTAATTTTCTTCCCTACCTCAAAAGAGAGAGAATTAAGAGATCTTACCTTATTTCCAAACCAAATCCAAATGTAACCTTCCATAAACCCCCAATTTTCCTGTTACTGTCAATAACTGTCTTGATTCTTCAACAATTTTTCCTGCTCCACTCCTCACTTATTCTTTTGCTTACAAAATCACTTTTCTAGCTGGAATGGTAAGAGCAGCAGGAATACAAAGACAAGGGGTGGGAGTATAATGTCCAGAGATTGGGGAAGGAGTAAAGGACTTGCTTGATCCAATGCAGATTCAGAACATTACTTTGTGGCATCTGAACTCAGATAAGCTTCCTCATCACTCCTATACATCATGGTAAATCACCACCATTCTGATCCTGTGCTGATGTCTCAGACACGGTATGCGGCCTATAAAATCTTTGGAAATATCATTTAGCCGTTGTTCATACAGGCATGACTAATCTTTATATTTTACGAAGGGGAAGAATTTTCCTTGAGGTCACATTAGCTGTTTTCCCACGCGGTGTGTGGTTCCCCTTGCTTTCAACATTTCACACTAAATTTCTGTGGTAGTCTGGGTTTGTGGCATGCTGTGATCTGTCTTGCCTAGCCTGATGTGTGGTGGACCAATAAATTAAAAGCTCCTATTTCTTGGCATAATGCAGGAACAGATAACATTTTGGTTCATTCCAACGTATGATTTGCATACAAGCTGCTAACCCCAAATCAAGGTGACACAGACAGACATCTCAGATTTGAATGATGGAAAGCTATTCACAAAGGCCTTTTACTGTCAGCTGCTGATTTATTTTTGCTCCAAATTAACTAGGAGACAACATGCATTGAATCCTGGGCAGCCTGTAATATCACTGTGACATTTAGCAATAGCAATAGCAATAGCAATAGCAATAGCAATAGCAATAGCACTTAGACTTAAAAGTACTTAGAGTGCTTTTACAGTCCTCTCTAAGCTGTTTTACAGAATTAGCATATTTTCCCCAACAATCTAGGTTCTCATTTTACCCACTTCGGAAGGATGGAAGGCTGAGTCAACCTTGAGCTGGTGAGATTTGAACTGCCGAACTGCAGCTAACAGTCAACTGAAGTAGCTTGCAGTACTATACTCTAACCAGTGGTGAAATCCAACTGGATCTATCTGGCTCACACAAACTGGTAGCACCAGAGGCGGGAGGCTCCACCTTCCCACCAGGACTTAACTACGTCCCATTTTTTAACCTCTGCGCGTGCACAGAAGAGGCACGTGCGCTCTCATTCCCAAACCGGTAGCAAAGTTAAGTGGATTTCACTTCTGACTCTAACCACTACATCACCTCTGCTCTCTTTGGGGTTCAGTGAGTTATTTCTAATGATCCGAATAGATAGATTCCTTTCAGATTCATGTAGTTAAATAAACACAGACCAAAATTACCAAGCAGACTAAATAAAAAAGAAAAACACTTGAATCTGGAGCCCACATTTGAAGTTTTTGACCAACCAAAAACTATAGCATAATGCAAAGTAGCTATGCCATGTCATGAACCTGATGGGGCCAGGCTCTTTTGTATCATTCCTAATACCTAGAGAGAAAGTTATATTTTTTTTCTTAAAATATACGTAAGCACACTATTAATTTGTACCACAATTTGCTTAAGTTTTCTACTTTGAACTTATGGGGAAACGTGCTGATGATTTTTATTTTTATTTTATTTATTTATTTATTTTTGAAATTGTGCTCAAAGGAATTTCAAAAGAGCTAGGGTGAGAAATTAAGCGAAAGATTGAAGACTGTAGGACATCCTGGAACTTGCCTAAAATAATACTGTTCTAAATGAGAGGGAGAGAGAAGGTGGGAGGAGGGAATGGGAAATAAAGATAGGAAAAACTTGAGAGTCCATTCTGCCTCTCAACTGAATTAAGCAGGTATATGGATAGCAGGAGAGCAAACCAAACCACCTAGTGAAGCGATATCTATAACTTTTTTAGATAATTGATTTCATTGTCAAACTATAGTCCTTTTCTATAATTTGAATCCATTATTCCATGTTCTATCTCTGAACAAAACATAAATCTTCTGTGACACACTCTTTTAGGTAGTCGAAAGTTATCATGTATTTCCTTGCATTTCTGGTCTGAAAATTAACCATTTCTAGTTCCTTCACTCTCTAATGTTCTCAAGCCCTAAGCATCCTCCTTGCCCTTCTCTGAACCTTTCCAGAATTTCATTCATTTATTTTTCAAATACAGAATCCAAAAGTAAACAGATATCAAACCAATGCAGAATAAAATGAAAATATTACTTCCATTGATTTAGAAATGCTTCCATTGATGTATGTAAAATGCATCTATATTGCTTATTCATATTATGGTGTAGATTCATATTAAGTTTTCAGTTAACTAATATTCGAATCAAATCCATTCCTTGAAGAGTAAAACAGACTTCTGAATATATATAGCCATAAGATTTTGCATCACATTGTTAAGGAAAATATTGAGTCTTTCACAATCTTTGTATAGAAATCAGTGTTTTCTTATTAGCTTGAAAAGTGAGTGGGAAACCAACTTAATAAATAATATAATAAAAGCAAAATTAAATTAACGTGATTTTTTTATGGGTTCAGTCTTTGCACAAAAATTGATAACGGAATCATTTCTATCGTTAAATACGATTATGTTTCAAGTGTGTATTTTAATTGTAGCCCAAAGTTTCAAAGTATTCAAAATATTCTTTGAAACTAGGGAATTCATTTCTTAAACCAAAATATACTGAATTTGTTAAGAAGTGATACAATTTTCAAAACTATGGATTTGTTCTAGAAAGATTGATGTTTGGAGTAGGGTAAGGTCATTTTGCTTCTCATTGTGGTGTGTTAGGAAAACATAATTGAAAGGTTCAATTGGCAATTTGAGGCACAGCATCTCCAGAAGAGTAGTTTAAGTGTAAATAATCAATGGCATACAAGTTCACTGTACAAAGTTGTACAAAGATGCTGCAGCTAAAATATATGGGAGTAAACCTTCTAGTCACATAATTAAATAATTAAAAAATTATTTGTATGACCATAATGAAAGAAACATGAATAAAGTCATGTATTTATCCATCTCTAATACAGATTTTATAAAATACTGTAGTATTTTATATGCCTTAAAAACACTATCTACCAGTTGTATGTTGAAACACCAATAATCCATGTTAGATGCATATCAGTGTTCAGTTTTATAGTACTGATATAAATAGTATTTATGCACTATTTACATAATAATAAATCATCTTAAAATTTTCCGTTCTATTATTCTAGTTGACCACCCACAATATCCATTTTCTTTCCAAGGATTAAAAATAAAGATTAAACATCTGGTTGAAAAGTAAAACAGTAAAAGAATCAGCCAGGTATACTATAGAGTTTTGGGAAACAGCTAGGAATTAAGTCTTGTGTGTCATTCAACAACACATCTTTTCAAATTGTCCTTTTCATGATTTGTTCATGTTCCAGTTCTACAGAAAGGGTAGATTGCCAAATCTTCTTGGAAATCTCTTTCCAAGCTTCCCATTCATCTGGCCAAAAGCGCTTACTAATCTATCATGCAATCTGGATCTGTAAGAATTCCAACTACCCTCCCCAGACTGCATTTAGGAAGAATGATCATTTACAGACTAGAAGTTTCTAGTACAAGCTTCAGAACACTTTATAACAAAGAAGACCATAACAGCTGAAAAGCCTAGACCAGCTGCATGATAAGCTTACGGTAAGAAGGGTGGGATTAGATTAATCCTTTCAATATCAGTTTGACCTCTTAAAAATGATGGAGTGGGTAGGAGGCCTCATTGTCATGAAGAAATGCCAAGGGAATCAATTGAGTGCAGCATCTGCTAGTCCACACTGGTTCTGTTGTAATCTCTATCATATCAACTAGGACCGGAGGCTGGAGGTTACAGAACAATACCCTTCATAAAAAACACTACGTCTATATATTAAAACTATGTGCTTTGAGAAAGTACAAAACAAGTGTGAAAATAAAAGAAAATTTGCTTGGAAATGAAGAATCATTTTCTAACTGAGAAAAAATATATAGTCTTTGACTTACTACAATTTGTCAGTGAATCTTTCACTACAAAGTTCACTACAAAGTTACAAAGGCACTGGAAAAAAGTAATTTATGACCATTTTTTATACTTTTGAGACCACTGCAGCAGCCATCATTTGGTCACATGATCAAAAAAATGCATGCTTGGCAACTGACTCATATTTATGATGGTTGCAGTGTCTCCAGGTCATGTGATCACCCTTTGAGATCTTCTGACAGGAAAGTCAATGGGAGTCCTGATTCATTTAACTATCTTCAGTGTAGTTTAACTAACTGCAGTGATTCACTTAACAACTATGCCAAGAAAGATCATAAAATGGGGCAAAACTCATTTAACAACTGTCTTGCTTAGCAATGGAAAGTTGAGAGTCAATTGTAGCCATAAGTTGAGGGCTACCTATATGTGCTTATAGCTTTCTCTTCTATGTACAATCAATAAGAAAAGTTGTATCAAATTTAAGCTTTGAAATAAAGGATATTTCTATGCTTACCAGATATGTTAGGATATGGCGCACTAGGGTCTTGCTAATAGTTGTGGCCAAATCACAGTTTTCAATTCAGTAGTAAGGGATATACATACTACTGAATATATGGGCATTAATTTTAATTTTATTTAAATCTGGTAGGTTTTGTCTAGGCCAGTGATGGCATGTGCGCTCGTTCGCGCTGCGTTCTGGAAAAGCCAAACTTCTGGGTTCTAGCGCGCATGCGCACCCAACAATCAGCTGGCTGGCCCACAAGCACACACTGGTTTTTGGCACTGCCACACGTGCAAAGGACAGTTGATCGTCACATTGCATGTGACGCCTTGAGTCTTCGGAGCCGCCTTGAGTCTTCGGAGAAAGACGGTATACAAATTGAACAAATAAATAAATGTGCATGCCAGAAACCCAGAAGACAAACAGGTATGGCCACACATGCCGGGCAACAAGGCTTCACATGCCACTTTGCGCACACATGCCATAGGTTCGCCATCACGGGTCCAAGCCTTGGTCATATAGTGTAACATAGATTTTTGGAGTCCCAAAACTGGACCTCAGCTTAAAAATTGCTCAGTTAAGGTCCCTGGGATTCTATACCACTTTGAAGCTGTTATTATGGTCCATCAAATCAACCCCAACTCCCAGAAACTATAGGAACAGGACCTCATAGTTTTCTTGGCAACACTTCAGAAGCTCCATGCCAGTACCTATGAGATGAAAGAGAGTAACAGGTCATAAATCACTTTGCTGGCTTTTGTAATTAAAGCAAGACTAGAACTCACAGTTTTCTAAATTCTAATCCAGTATCTTAACCACTAGATCAAATTGGCTCTTTGATACTATTTTGAAGTACCAACATATTTTACTTGAGGTTGAAAAAAAGGTGCAACATATTTTTTACACAAAAGTTGAAATAAGTAAAGAAGGGGAAAACCTTATTATTGTATGCATGTAGAGATGTATCTATATGTCTTTTTATTTTATTTATTAAGAAAGTGCTCCTTGTTTGTGAGTTAGTAATTATTACAATAAACAGGCAGACCAATTAGGTAAGACTTTCTGATGTTAAATTACTCTCCAGTTGCTATATTCCCTGTTATTTATTTACAAGAAAGCATGAATCTCTTACAGACCAAACCCTTTTCTACAGATCTCATTGTCAGATTTTGGAAAGCAATAACTCAGTAGTTGCCCGGTTAGCTAAAACTGGAACCATCCAATGGACATCTGCCCATGATAGCAACACTAAACTAAGACCTATGGGTCTATTTTCACAGTCTTGTGAACAGCAATCTGACAATAATGACTTTTGACAACTACTGACCTGGGTAAAGGTCAAATCAGTGACCCAAAACAGAGGAGTTTCTCTAGCCTTTCACCAGCCCTGAAGAGCCACACACAATTTGCTTTTATTTCTGAAAAGAAAACCTGACAAAGAAAACCTATACAAGGTCTGAATTGTATCATAGTAGTAACCTTATCAGCATGCACTCCTTTTAACCTGAAAAGGATCAAAGCCTCATTGATACCTAAATTGTGAATGAAACATTAGGCTTTTAAACTTTTAACCTCTTGAATTGCTAAGAAAAAGTTTCCACAATACATCCAGATCTTATAGCTCCTAGGATGCTGTTCACTTTATGTCTCTAAGTAAGCAAACTGCAGAATACAGAAATCCTCAAACTAGACATGAAGCTTGTTAAAAAAGGATCTCATTTAAATGTCCTGCAGCCAATCATAGATGTCACCCACATCTCATTTGTGGACCTCACCCACATAGATGTCACCCTCATCTCTATTCACTGTACAGTAACTAGAATTTTCTTGTAATTAGTCAGAATTTACTTTTCCCTAGCTAGTGATTTTTAACAACCATTTTCTCCACTTATGCTTCCTGAGTCCAGGAAGTGCATCCATTGCACTATGATAATTTAGCTTTTCAAAAATGTTTTCAAAGGTCTATGAATGGATTAATAGTGTTTTACAGTTCATAAGAAATATGAGGCTAACAGTTTCATCAAACCTTCTTGGACAATTCCTAAGGTCTACATATGCCAATTCTACTATTTCATCACTCACCTATGTGCTGATTTTCCTCTACTTTGACTTTATCTTCTATAGGAATCTATTGAATTCAGTTGCATTCTGGACAATTTAAATTACTGGACACTTGCAGTTCCCTAACTAATGTCCATAAGTGGTAACACTCATCAGTTTTTCTTATTATTATTATTATTATGGCTCCCAGGCTTAATTGGACACACTGAATTTGAACAAGCTTAGCACGGTAAATTCAGTTGGCTTTCAAATATTAGCTGCTTTAACAGCTGCAGTGATATAACAGTTTGAAGAACCACAGTCTTAAAATGCTTTTATCCTTCTATTAATGTCAATTTTCATGCAGAAGTATACGGATATCAGTATTAGGTGCTAATTTTCTCATCGAATGTTGCTATGGAAAGAGAATGAGCTATTGAATTACTTCTGGCATAAACAATGACATCCAATCCACAATCTTTGTGACAATACAATATTATTTACTATGTACATAGGCAATTTTCACCATAAGCAGAAGGAATTATAAGTGTTAGCAGTAGTTTTTAGCTATGTCACACACACACAAAAAGGGTGTGGGTGTGTGCTATACAACTGTCATCATCCCTGCAAAGTAACATGGAAAACAACTCTGCAGATCAATTAAAAGGACAGCTATTTGTTTGGAAATGTCATCAACACAATCTCTAACATACAAAGATGCCTGCTAAATGGAGAAACAGGTATCTGTTTTATTATTTTTCTTTATCATGAAAGATGTCTGTTTCCTGTGGTGGGGAAGAGAAACTTTGTCATGATGTAGAGCAGTGTTTCTCAACCTTGGTAGCTTGAAGATGGGTGGATTTCAACTCCCAGAA
>JANHZT010003128.1:137328-163640 GCA_032468215.1 Stegonotus admiraltiensis
GAGGAGAACTTGTGGCTCAGAAGGTTAATTCAACTGCCTAACATGCAGGAAGCCCAAGTTCGAATCCGAGTAAGGGTGTGGCTAGCTGATGAAAGCTAAAAAGCTTGAAATAGATCTATACTAGTCTCTCTTTATTTCTTTATCAGCAAAATATAAATTTTATGTGTGTGTGTGAAAACTTTAATTGATGAAAGTCATCATGGCACAAAGATTAATCTCTATAGTCAACCTGAATATGATGGATTGCGGCTTGGAATGTAAGAAGAATAAATGCAAAATGAATCAATACATAAAATGACTGAAAGACAAATAGATTGTTTTGTGTGGTGATAACTAAGATACTAAGGCGAAGAACAAAGAATTGTCCATATTAGTTAATGTCCATATCATGAACATTTGTTTTAAGAATCTTTGTTTATATATACACATGTCCAAGAAATGCATATTAAACCACATGCAATATCGATTTTTGCAATGAAATATTGGGGAAATTAATAAAGAATGATGACGTTCTGATTGTAAAATCAGCCATTTTTAGGGGGGAGGGGAGTGGGAAACTGGAACCAAAAGGAAAGCAAAGATATAAAACAGACTAGTCCAAAAGTATTAGATAAAATACCTAGATTAGACTAGATAAAAGTGTATTAATCACAACATAATTAATGGGAAATAAATGTAAAAAATGGAGGATGTTGAAACTTCTCTGACTAGAGTGAAAAGAGTTATTTTACAGAGTGGCAAAAAGTTATGCTAAGACAGGTAAAATGATGCTGAAATAGAACAGGCAGTGGATAAGGAAAATGTAGGTAGGGCAAAGAAAATGAGATTGAAAGAAAAGTATTGTGCAGACTAACACACACATATATAAGGACAAATGTTGCAACGTATGCAGTAAAACAGCAAGAAACAGTTAAAATTAAAAGAAGCAGAGAACATTCAGAGCAATTTTGATGGAAATTAAAGAATTCTCTTGTATGTGGAAGAAAGTAATAAACAAGAGCCTACAGCAGAGTGAACGGAATTAAAAATAAAAGTAATGAAATAGTTTGGTTAAGTGTGTATATAGAATGCATTTGTGCCTTATAATTAAAATGCTATTATTGTTCTTGTATACAAAGGGAAAATGGTAATAAGAGTGAATGGAAAGATTAAATGTTGATTAGATGATTTGCATAGATAGAAAGGTGTGGAGAGGTATAATGAGTTGCTTTAAAGTGTCTTTAGGTATATTTCCTTTTATTATCTCACACCTTCTATTACTATGACTATTTTTTTACTCCCTTTCAATAAATATAATGTATCTCACCCCAGAACTAAATGGCATGATGGATATCTACAAACCTTGAACCAGCAAAGTATTATTTATTGTTCCAGAACAAGCAGTAATGGGCTTACATATCCTTGCTTCTTTGGGAAAAAAACATTATCCATAGTTTTTCTGGTTTAGAAAATGTGGGAATCTTTGATTTAATGGAAGATTGCACAATTTCTCAGCTTCCATTAAGGGAAGGAAAAAGAAATTGTTTGTGGAGTCACAAAGTTCATCCATAGCAAAAATGTATTTGGTTAGAGGGCAATAGAAATAATTGCACTTGCTTCTATACACAGAAGCAAGACAGTCTACTGAGATTGTTTAAGAGGTAAGCCTGCTTAGGGAGCTGGAAGGAAAAACCCATAATTTATAACCACTATTACGGGACATAATTGTATCTTATACCTGTTTCAGCACAAACGTTTGAAGATTAAGTTAACCTGAGAAATGTTCAATATTAGCCATCAACAGAGATACGATTACAAACTAAATAAAACTAGGCTTTTATTTATCTTTTAATGGCTTTAAGTTCTCTGTTTCCTGATCACTGTTTTTAAAATTTTAAAACAGGCAGTTTCATGCATCTAGCATAACTGAGTAGACAAATATGTACTTTAGATGTGGACATAAACCTGCATAGCAAATTATATATATATAAAAAAACCAAAACCCAGCACCAAGGAATTCTTGGCTGAACTCAAAAGCTAAGCAAGAGCAGTTTAATACTTGGATGGGAGTTTGGCTGGAGGATTGGCTGGGAATTCTAGGACTGTTTTAAAGAGGGGAATACAATAGGAAAGTCCTTGAAGAGAGCAGTGGCAAATCACTGCCATGACACGGTCAAGAAAATGACATGAATGCAGTGATCAGGACATCAAGCTTGACTAAAGGGCATTTTCACACGTTTAGACGATGGTAGAGCTCACATACTTTAGCAATTGCTCTTTTAAGGACTAGAGCACACACCTAGTAGTCAACATGCTCTGCTCCAAATGATGAAAATATCTGATGTGCATTTTGAATCTTCAAGGGCTGCCCTCAAATAGCAGCAATGAGAGTTTGTTCCAACAGAAACACAAAGAAAAAGAAGAAAAAGATGTTCTGATTGTAAGAAGGATGAACATGCACAGGTGCACAATGGAGGAAGGAAGAGAATTTAAGCATTATGAAGAACACCTTGGCAACCATTTTTTAAATTAGTCCATTGATAGGAAGCTTGAACATTGGTAAAAAATGCTGTTCACTAAAAAAAGAAAGAAAGAAAGAAACAAGCCCTTTTTCGCTATTTTGTAAATCATATAATTTTAAAAGATTGTGTGGGAGACATGATGCAATAAGAGACAAGTCTATAGGAATGCCAATAAGGCAACAGATTATGTTTCATTTCAGTTTTAGAAAATTTTATAGTTTCCAATTATGCTAGTGCAAGTTAAGCTAAAATTTCCACTGAGTCAAGTTATCTTTGCAGTATCTATATGGAAACAATACATCCTGCTTTCATGTCAATAATACAGAAGATATTTGCAGTTTTCTAGGGTTTCTTCTTTTTTTTTTACTTTTCAGATTATTGGACCCGACTTAGTCCAAAGTCCAAATAAGATCTCCTTTGACATGATAGTGCAAGAGAAGCAAACAAATAGTATTCTCCTTACAACCTATACTAACAGTTTTTTTTAGTGATAATAATTCACCAAAATTTACTCCTGGAAGATGTTTCATTTCCAATTATAATGACTGCAACATAATCCTATGCTAGATTGCTGTTACACTAACCAGAGTATGAATTAAACTCATAGATTGTGAAAATCATAGTGTTAAAAATGATGAAACCAGTGTCTTCTGTTCCATAGTGTTGAGCAACTTGTGATCTATCCCCTATGTAAATTCAAGAAGCCTGAAATTTAGAAAACCAATTTTCAAGATGGACCTGCATTCATTTTTTAATTGTTTTATGGCTCTGAATCAGATCACTAAACTTCACTATTGGCAGAATGGAATTGCTGCAGCTAATAGGCATAAGCAGAAAGTTCCAAATCATAGTCAATGTATATTTTCCAATTAAATTCTATGAAGTATATTGACATTTATGTAATTATTTATTGCTCACTTATGATGGTAACTACTATTGGATTTGCAATGACTATGGGAGGGTTCAGAATCTAAATAGTAGTGTCAGGTTTCTAATGATTTAAAGCATTTTCTAGCAAAAGTTAAGCACTTTTCACACCAATTATTTTCAGTGGGAGGGTTCACAGCCTTTAATTTCTGCAGTGGAAATCAATGGGAATAAAGGACTTAAATTATATTTCTGAGCCTCAGATGGTGTACAATTGTTTCTATATAAAGTATGACACATCTTCAGACACATTTATTATTGCAATATGCTTTTCTCTGTAGCTTGCATGAAGTTAATCCCAATGAAGTGTTTCAGGATAATAACTCTTTAGTACTCTAGAGAAAAACCACCCCAAGAAATAACAGGCAGTAACTACGATTCAGAATTTCAGGAGAACTCACTTCTCAGATACTCAGGACATTGGACAGCTCCCAAGTAGCAAAAAGCTTGTTAGGATTGAAATGTATTTCTTTCTACATAACTAGGTCTGACTACATGCTGGTTAAGTTTATTGCATTGCTAGGAAATGGAGAATATTAAAAATACAAGTACTTTATCATCTCTTAATGTTGCTCACCAGGAATCTGCAGTGAGCAATATTTATTTGTTTGTTACATTATTTATATACTGCCAACTTGAAAATGTCTTTCAATATTTTATTTCTTCATCTTTTTCTTTAGGCAGTCCAATTCCATTCCACCTCTGGACAGTGACAGTTTAGAGCCATAAAATAGAAACAAAATGATAGCATCATAAACTATCAGATGACAATGAAAGTTAAATCAAATAATTACATGAAACAAAATAAAATAGCCTCACAGATGAAGAAACCTTCTTGATAGACCATTAAATCCAAATGCCCTATATTTTAACAATCTTCCTGGTTGGCAGAAAAAAAGCCATCCTGAATTCTGAGGGAAGCATGTTCTAAAATTAATGAGTAGCCATTGAGAAACTTGTTTTTCCCCAAATCCCATGAGGAGGTCCCAGATATGTCTTCCTGGGTTGCGTACATAGGGCAAGGGATTCCATCAGAAAGTGACAGTAGGGTGTAGAGGTATACTAATACTTTGATAAAGGACATGATGGCTCGGTGGCTAAGACTCTCAGCTTGTCAATCGAAAGGTCAGCAGTTCAGTGGTTCAAAACCCTAGTGCCACATAACAGGGTGAGCTCCCATTACTTGTCCCAGCTTCTGCCAACCTAGGAGTTCGAAAGCACATAAAAATGCAAGTAGAAAAATAGGGGCCACCTTTGGTGGGAAGGTAACAGCATTCCATGTGCTTTCGGTGTTTAGTCATGCTGGCCACATGACCACAGAGATGTCTTCGTACACTGCTAGCTCTTTGGCTTTGAAACAGAGATGAGCACCACCCCCTAGAGTCAGGAACAGCTAGAACATATGTGCGAGGGGAACCTTTTCCTTTACCTTGATACTTTGAATTGTGCTCAGAAACCTATTAGTAAGTGATGCACTACAGAGAGAGAGAGAACCTGTGCCATGGGGCTGTGACAGAGATTATCACCAACACACAGGCAATTGAATTCTGTATTGATTGTGATTCCAGGTAGCCTCTAACAATAACTGCATATATAATGCACTGTAATACTCCAATGTCACAAAGCCTTTGTGTCACTACTGCAGAGCTGCAGTTTCCAAAGATAGGCAAAGGCTTGCCTAGCTATTGTCTTCATCTGCTTATTCAAAAGCCATGAATCTGGAAACCCTCCCAAGTCCCCCTGCTCCTTCAAGAGGGGAAGTGTGATAACTCAAGCAAAAAACAGACAGGAATCAACAGAGTCTTGTGGTTTTTGAGCTTTTCCCCTTTTTGTTGCAAATCAACTCCTGTATAAAACGTTATAAAGTATATGGAAGATCAACATTTAACACAGTAACTGCAAATATGAGTCTAATTCTCATGGAGACTTCATGTTGAATAATTATACAGATATAATTGTAAATAATACTTACAAAGTAATTTTATGCTTTTGACCCAATGGTTGTAAAGTGCCCTTACAGAGTGCTCCAAGTATAACACAACTGACATTTCGGATTTCCTGCCTGCCATTCTGATCATCAAGAATACAATTTCTGAGCATTTCAGACTTTCATGTTTTAAGCTTATATTATACATTAGTTACATAAAGCTAACTGCCTGCAAACTTAGAGTTCTAAAATAAGTATGTCTCAATGCAATCACATTTTAATAGTTGCATGTATGGAAGAATCAATTCAAAAACTAAAATGAAAGACAAAGAAAAAAATGTAAGATTTTAGGAGAAGCTCTGCTATTCTATGATCCCTTAGAACAGTAGAGACCTTCAGGTTTCTGGGTTCTATAATCTCCCAGGACTTGAAATGGACACCTAACATTAAAATCATCATTAAAAAGGCACAGCAAAAATGTTCTTCCTGCGTCAACTCAGAAAGCTCAGATTGCCCAAGGATCTGCTGATACAGTTCTATAGAGGAATTATTGCCTCTGTCATTTGTACCTCTGTAGCTGTCTGGTTTGGCACAGCAACCAAACAGGCCAGGTACAGATTTCAATGAATAGTTAGGACTGCAAAAAAAATAAAAAATAACTGCAACCAGCCTGACTTCCATTGAGGACCTGTATACTGCACAGACCAGAAAGAGGGCTGAGAAAATATCTACAAACCCCTTACATCCTGGGCATAAACTGTTTCAACTTCTCCCCTCAAGACAACACTATAGGGCATTGGATGCCAAAATAACTAGACACAAAGATAGTTTATTCCCCCATGCCATCACTCTGTTAAATACCTAACTCCTACACCATTGCCTTCTGCCTAAAAGTATTTGTCCATGTAGTAGGCTGTATTGCTATTATCCTTGTCATCTTCTCATTCTTCTCATCTTCTCATCTTTCTTACCTCTCATCTTTCTTACTACCTTCTCCTATTGGTATGTTATGATTTATAAATTGCTGTTGCACCTTGTGATTTATGATTGTATCTTATGATTTATGATCTATGACTTATCACTTTGTTGTTTGTATGTACACTGAGAGCTTATGCACCAGACACAAATTCCTTGTGTGTCCAATCACACTTGGCCAATAAAGAATTCTATTCTGTTCTGTTCTGTTCCATTCTGTTCCATTCCATAAAAAGCTCCTTTACCCCACAGGAAGAAAGCTTCACTTTCTAAACAATGATTCCTATGCCTAATATCTTTTTTAAAAAATCTATATCATTGCTGGACATTTCCACCCTGCTACAGTTTCAGTTTCCACTCCCCAATCTCTTTAAAAGAGTTGATTACTATGAAGAATTGCTTTCCCTTTGTGTAACTTCAAAATGTTGGAAAATGGGCAAAGAATTTTATTTGGTGACTATTCTTCTCAAAGGTCCTGAAGTAGCAAAAACCTTTTCTTTTCCACCCCACATAAAAGATACATAAAAATATTGCTTATCTGATCCCTCTTCCGGTTCTTAATTCATGTGGTATGCATTTCCATGCAATAGATAGATACCACTACCACTTTCTTCCAAGAATGCAGGAAGACAGAAGGGAGTAGAATATTGTAGCTGTTAAAGCCATTTTCTCCTTAAAAGTACAGCTGTGTGATCAAAAAATTCAAGGTAGGATGAAATAAAGATTTCTGTAAATTAGGAAATAGACTGTCCATAAGCTCCAGAAGGCTATAAGCCTTCAGTAGTCTGACTGTATTTTCAAATACATTACAGTTGAGTCAAAAAATAAATTGGCTTAGCTTTCAAACAGTTGACATGACAGGAACACAGAAATGTGGGTCCATTTTCAAATTGGTGCAGAGCCTTTATATGAAAGAGACCACAATCTCATTTTTCCATTCTACCCTGTGTCTCTAGACTAATAAGCTGTCAGACTTTGCAGAGACTGTTAAGGAAAAGTATTCAGTATTTATAATCTTCCATTATGAATAAAGACAACCAACATACTTATGTGGGAGTAATGGTTACTGAGTAACAGTACTGTATGGTGTGAGATTCCAATACAATATAAAAGTTATAAACTACAAGTAGAGCATCAGATCAGGGCATTTACAGGGGAAAAAAACCCCAAGGATAATATATATCTTCCAAATTGTTTGGGTTTCTCATAGTAGAGATTCATTTTTCAGTCTGACTCTGACATAAAACATTGTTCTATAAAACTCTCTTGGCAAACTGGCCAACTTCCAAGTATTCTATCATTGTTTATTTAATGGCATACAAATGCATATTTCATGGTGCAAATGTCCAAGCAATGTGGTAATTTCTCAGTTAAACAAAATATTTATTAAAGTCCAGAAAATAGACTGGTTGAATGGATTTCAGAGAAATGTGATTGAAAAGGATTTCACTGGATTCTACACTTTGTGTCCAGGAACTAAATCCTCATTTATTAAAAATGAAGTCAGCAGATTACTCAGTTTTGCATAAATTACTCTTAACTGCAGGTGTTTAATTTAATGAAATTTGAGGAGAGGGAAGGGAGAAATGTAGCTGTAACTAGAGTTACGGGTACTTTGGAAGAAGCAGAAAATCATTGATGTTGAAGACTGCACTATATATGGATTGAGGTATTGGCAAATACAAAGGATAACAATATGCAGCAATAAAGAGTAGTTAAATAATCTACATGGAAAGGATATATAAATGAGTCATTAAATATAAATGATAAGTTTAATGATTGTTATTATTTGTTTTTGTGTCTGGAGCTATAGTTGGCTGACAACAGAGAGGCAATCCATTCCTGGATATGGATTTCAACTTCTTGATTGGATTGTCCTCCATGGACACCAGGGGATGATTGTCAGAAATAAGACTCTGAATAAGGTTGCAGTCCTTACAAAGAATCAAGCTCAAAGTCTGCATGAAGTTTTGGATCCAAAGGATTTATCATTGTAATTTGAAATACCTATTACTTAATTGTTGCTTCTCCTGGATGGAAATAGTCTTGCAATAATTATCCACAGTCTGGTTCCTTTCTGCTATTTAATGTACATGAGGTTGTCTCTGAACTCCCATAATATTTGGTTCTAAATATAACTGTAAGAATACTAACTTGAATCAATTGTTGGATATTTATTGTCTGCAATAGCAGAGGCAGTGAGACTCTGAATATCAGTCTAAGGAGAGCAATTGGGAATGTGTGACTGCCCTTGTGCCCTGAAGAAGATACTGGCAACCCTACCCTTTGTTTTCTTGGTGTTTTTCTGACACACACACCCCAGCTGTTTATGATCTATGTGGCTGAAGTTATCCAAGCAATCTCATTCTTTTCCTGACAGCAGGTATAAACAGGAGGATGGCAAATTTATATATACACTTCTCTATGCCTGATAGCACTCTGGCCTTCATTTATTCTCAATCGCACAAACACTGTCCTCCACTGAGGAGCTGGATGAAGGGTACTTCACTGATTTATTAGCTTTAAGAAGACACACTACATCTTGGTATGAAAGACAAGATTGATTATTCACCCATGAGCTACCCAATCTACCCTAGTCATTCCATTTCTCCTGCTTTAACACAACAGGGGACATGACCCCAACATAAGGAATGCAAAGCATGTGGGACTTGGTGAGGTGATGACTAGAAGGAAAAAGTGTGAAATCTACATTTAACCTGATTGAAAGTTAAATACAATCAGACAAAACTAGCACTAGTCAATATTACTCATAATACTTTTTTCATGTAATTTTTTCTAAAGTATTGGCAAAGAGAAGATTGGTATTACCCCATGTCTACTTGTGCAACTGTGGTTATTGTTTTTCTCAAATGAGTATCTAGTATATCGGTTTTAAATTCAGGTTTCCTTTCATTAATTTTAACCATGACTAGAACAATGTATTTCCTACCAAATGATCTACATGTTCTATTCTAATCATACAATTCTTTATTCTAATAAAGCAATCACAATGCACTTCGGGCAATGGTATATCTAACAAGAGGATATCATTAGAAAGCAGTAAATCTAAGAACATATTTTAAAACCAGAGACAGCAGGCTTAAATTAGTTAGGCTCAGAATGAGACCAGTGCTTTAAATATTTGTTCCCATGACTCACACTTGGGAAAATAAAAAACACAACTCCCCCAGCTTTTATACTTGACCTTTAGTAGAGTGATAAACTCAGCTCAGACATTTGGTACTTTCACCAAAGCAAAATCAAGACAGTGTTTTCCATACAGAGACACATTTTATCTCTAAAATATACCCAGCAAATTTGATTTATTTATTATATTCCTTTAGTTACCCATAGAAAGTTGCAGAGAGAGAGGGAAGGAGGGAGGGAGAGAGATGGCTAGATAAGCAACTTGCCATGGGTATTCACTGAATTCACTGGAGTTCAGATTTGACATGAGTTTGTTTGTTCTTTATTCTTGAAAAGGCCAAGACAAAAATTGAATACAATTTTATTTAGGCTTTCTTCCAACATATTTAACAATTTCCGTCCCCTGTCATATTATTGTTTACAATTTGTTAGCATCTTTTGAGGGAATGCATTTCTTCCCAAGAACTCCTTATCTGCCTTAAATAATACCATATTGCTGAAATAATCTGTGAATATTAATAGTTATCCCCCTGCCCTCCTGAAAAGCCTTTTCTTTCTGTTTCCTTGCAGAATGCTTTATGGTTCTGGGGGTTATGTGGAAACAAACCTCCTAATTTTGCTGCGGTTTGGCAAATACTGTGACTAACAGGTGAAACTGACAAAATCTTTACTATAAGGGTGAAGGGGCTTTTTAAGCTTGCAAGGAAAGCTGTGTACATACGTTTGTATGTAGTATTTTATTCATTTCATAGAATTGTCAGGACTTTAAGCAGTAGCATTTTGTGTTTCTTTGTGCGTGACTGAGAAGAGGGTTGGAGTAGTGATTAGTATTTGACTCAGAGTATACAGGGAAATATCAGAGCTATAGGCTAGATTGGAAAATCTAACGAAAATTCTAGAAGGAGGTAATGGCAAACTAATAACTGTATATTTTTCAAAGATACATAAGTGCCTCTATGAAATAATCTGGAGTTGGTTCAGTCTTTTGTGTAATACAGGCATCCATAGCAGCAAAATTATTATATTCACAAGAATTCTACCCAAAAATGGTTCTTGTGGATGACAGAATTTCATAAGAATGAAAAAATTAACAATTTTTAAAACTGATTTTCAAATCAGTTGTGTAGACAGCAATGGAATGAAGAGGATTTCTCCTTCCCTACAGGATTGTTCATTTACAAGATAGGTAAATGGAAGCTATATTGTCTGTGAGACTTGAAGGCATTGCTGAGTGATGGGTCAGGGTGGGAAACAAGTACTAAGCAGACAAAGAAGGACATGCTCAATTAGATATGAGGAAAAATTGAGGAAAAGGACACATTGACTGTTTAATTTTCTTGCCATCCACAACAAAAATTGCAGCAAAATATGCAAAGAAATGTACTTAGGACTATCTGTATATGAAATTATTTTTTCCCAGCATCAGAAAGATTGATTTTTCAATCGCAATATTTTTCTAACAAATTTTTAATTTCCAGGACATATACTAGTTATAACATACATGCTTTCAAAAATTTAACCACAGAAAATTAGGATGTGTTCCAGAGTGCAGTGACCATAGATTTGAAAAGACTGGATTTAAGCCAATTGTTGGAATCAGGAAATTAATTAAATAACATAAATCTAGGTTAATGAGTCTAGTGACAGATGAGAGAAAGACAATTTACAAGGTCAGAATATACAAAAGTTTGATAGACTAGTGTTGTGATAACTGTCCAAGAAAGCACAAAAACACACTAAAAATCAGACATTATATGATGTTTTGGTTTTGGTTAACCCCATAGAGGAGACACAGATAAAAATTAGATATCTCCTCCTTTTGCTGGACTTCTGGTAACCCTAGCCCAGGGGCCATATGCAAGCAAATAGGAACATACACTGTCTTCTCCCTTCCTCTTCTCTTGATCTACCATTTTTCTAAATGGTAGTCTCTTTTCTTGATCTACCATTTTTCTAAATGGTAGCCTCTTCTCTTGATCTACCATTTTTCTAAATGGTACCCTCTTCTCTTGATCTACCATTTTTCTATCTATTCTAAAAAGCTCCATAGAAAAGGCCCAGCAACCATAGCATTTACTCTGTGCATTAATTGGTACATTGACTTATGTTCTAAAAATACTCTGCTACTAGGGCTTCAGAAACAGATAAAAACATTGATAAGTTTGATGGAACAAACAAGTGAAAGAAATATAGGGAAATTCTGAGCATTCACAGTGGATCTCTAGAAAGTATCTAAAGACAACTTCCGATGTTAAAATCATAGGATCGCTTTCTGAAATTAATAGAATAGATGTCAGTGTAAGATGTGGGAAAAATACAGAAAAAATAAGAACCATCAGCCATCAATATCCATATAATTTATCATGGCATTTAGAATATTTTGCCCTTACAATTGCTAACAATTGCTTAGCATTTCTTCTTTAGAGAGTTTTCTCTAATTTGACATCAGCAAGATTTTCTCTCCCAAAGAGTATGAAAAAATTTCCATGGCAGAGTTTTTTTCAGATATCTACTAATATTCTGCCTGTTTAAATGCTGGTGCAAATCTCTTAGCTTGCTAAGGGCTTTTATTTTTAAAAAATTCATTTTCTAAGGAAGTTAAAGTGGTTTAATCTCACTGAAATTCCTCTGGGACTTAAATAAGTGCCTATCATCATTTCTGAAATTATGAGTTGGCTACCTTTGCATATTTAAGCCATGTGTAAAACATGATTGAAATTGCCTTCTGTAAAAATGTGCATATGGAAGCATGCCAAGACAACTACAATTACTGATAGAAGAGAGACTACAGAAATAATGGGAAAGGATCATGAGAAAATACTATGCTGAATTACCCAGATAGCATCATAATACCCAGTTTCAAACAGTTGAACAAAACTTCTAGTCCCTTGCCAGAATTTAGATCTATCCAGTCCAGCTTATTCCTTGCTTTAGGAGAGCCAAGTATTCTGTGATTTGACATGGATAAAGTTTGGCCTAATCCCTGGAGGATCCAACAGTCCCTAAACGTATCACAAAAATAAAGGTCTCCAATAGGTGGGTTGTAAACTGTAAATAAACTGCCAACACTGGCCTTGCCCAGGTTCCAAAAGCCCATCTCACTCGACCCACTGGGGCTCATAAAATAACAAAACAAACAGCAAGCTCACTAGCAGGAATCTGGGAAACTCGCCAATCTCATTATGGGGGAAGCAGCATTAAGCTCTGGCTTTTTTAGAGCAGACAGAATCCCCTTCTTACAGAAGTCAGTTATAGCTGTGACTGGCACGCTGGTGGAGAAAAGGTAGGGAGGGGTTTCATAGCCACAGAGAACACAGCACTGAATATCACCCCACAACTCTCTCATATGCATGCAATTGCACGCCTCCTTGCAGTTGGTGGCAGAACTTAAGTTTTTCCACATCTCCCAAAGAATCAGGCTTGAATCACAATGACCAAATGCTAGTTTCATAAACAAGCATTGAGTTTTCAGTCCCCTTTGTTTGTTCTTTCATCTTAAGCTGTGCTTTCCTACTAGAAAACTGTGCTCACCAAAGCCAGGAAGTTAAATATTGTCAGTTTGGTTTTATCCCAAATGAAACCATCCTAGATGATTTTTACAAGGAAAACCCTAACCCTTTCCATAAAATATTGGAGGGGGGGACACAAAAAAGGAATTATCCACAAAAGTGATCCATTATATTCACCAGAGGTCCAGGATTCTAAGCTGCTTTTGTTAAAGGGGGGACAGGGGTAGGTTCGACTTACGTTTACTATCGGTTCACAATGGGATCACGCACACGTGCTTGCTTTCTCACACACGCACCAAGCTTCTGCACATGCACAGATCGCCTATGATGACATCGGGGCAGTGGGCAGAGCCTCCTGCCATTTTTACTACCAGTTCTTACGAACCAGTCTGAACCGGGGGCAACCCACCACGGGGGTGGGGTGGGGGTGGAGAATAAAACAAAGAAGACATTATGGGAAAATGTGGGATGATAAGAAATGGAGGAAGACCCTTTTCCAATCCCTCTGTAAATCTCTATTTATGAGATATGGCAACTCCACAAAAGTTTCAATGGAAACACCAACAAGAAGAAGGTCTACTTTCTTTGAGAATGAAACAATGTAAGTTGCATAAAGGCATTTCCAGCACTAGTAAATGTATTAATTTGTAGGTTTCAGAATTAAACTTTCATCTTCATTCCTACTTTCTTCCTGTGTAATCAGCCAAGACACAGCAAATCCCAAGGGTACCTAAAGAGCTGTTGGTATTGATAATGAATTGTTATCAATGTTGATATCCTTCCAATATTGAGGGTATTGTTACCAGGACATTTATATATTGCTTTACTACAACTAGAGCAGAATATCATAATGTTCTGTTTAGCTTTAAGATGGAATGTTTTGAGGTTAAATTTAGGCAAATTAGATACACCATTTATCAGGATATGATATAGCCTACACTAGGGAAGCTGTGCTGTTTCTTCAACCACAGTTAGATGTTTTGCAACATAGAAGCTAATAGAGAAAAATAAATAGATTAGTAATGAGGATTTCACAGAAACTGACTAATCGATTAAGAGGAAGTAGCATATTGCTATAGGAATGCAATGTTCTCAGCGATGAATTCTCCGAAGGCACAGATATATGTTTAGAAAATGATATGGTCAGAATCAGCTTCTCAAATCGTTTCCAGCAAGAAAATCCCCTTAGGGCAAAAAAAGAAAAAAAAAACCCATTCAGCAGAAGACCACAACTAATGGATTATTCTGGCAGTCAAGATTGCCTGTTCTGAACTCTTATTGGCTCAGATTGATCATCAAGTAATAATTCTTTAAACTGTGTTTATATTTTACACATCACTTTTTACGCCATAACGTTTTAAGACTGGCAAGTTCTTAAAACTCTAAAGTACTGCAATTCTTCTACAAGGAGAGATCATTGGCACAACTCAATATCTTCATTTTTAAATAAATTCACCCTTACTTGAATGGCACGTTTTTACTAAATCTGGCAATTTCCCTCAAAACTCAGAGTTTCTTTCCACAACTAAAATGTAGTGATCAGAAAATCAGCAATTTCAATCAGGGTCACTGTGTTAGTGACAGCCAAGTTCCCCTGCCCTGGTTTCTGACAATAAGTTGCTTAATTCCTGCTTTGAAAAACATGATTTTAAGCAAGATTGCTGCGAAAAGCATCCCACTCCACTCCTAATAATTCTGATTAACACCTATGCTAATATATTCTTTTTTGTTTAGGGTTTTTAGAATTTAGAATTTTGTTTAGATTTTTTTAGAATGTTAGAATTTGTTCTAATTTTCAACAAATATTTCCTGACTTCTTGAATGTAACAGGCATTAACATTGATACACATTTCATCTTTTTATATATTACTCTAAAACAGTGTTTCTCAGTGTCAGCAACTTTAAGATGGTGGACTTTAACTGGCAAGAGGAATTTGGAGAGTTGAAGTTTTTTAACCCAAATGTGATGACCCTATGTGACTCTATAATGACAGCACAGCAGCCTAATTCCTATAAATAGACTTGGCATCAAAAATGCATTTGTTTAAAAAATTTCCTCTATAAAAATGCCATCAGGGATTAAACCATCCCAAAATGAGCAGTCCTTTAGTAATCCTACATAATTAATAGAACACAATTTCCCTTGGAACATTAAATTACCAAAATTCACATACAAGCTACACTCTTTAAGTGCATTTTAAAGTAAAGACTTTCCAGCTAAAACTGCAGTAGCCTAAGCGCACCTACATATACACTGATGCCACACACTATTCAATTGGTATACTTTTGAGAAATGTTGTTTCAAACAGAGTACAGAGACAAAGCGGTAAAGAATTGTACACAGTACTACTAGCAGTTGTGGTCAATATTAAGGACATTACTGGTAATCCAACAATTATGGAGTCACAAACCATCTGTAGTCTTGAAATTAAGCTGAAGGTCAAGAGCTCAACTGCCTGCATATTCAGCGCAACTATTTTCAGGAAATGGGCCTACAAAAATATAGACTAATTGAACACATTAAGAAAAATTCTGTGCAAATATATATTAACAATTGTGTGGGATTATGTTCTAAGGAACACATGGGTCTTGCTTGTGAATAATTACAAGGGGTTGTACTGCTCTATATTTTTTTAAAGCACACTCAAAGTTTAATTATGCAATGTGGGATTCATCTCATGCACCAACTCATGGACTTTTAGTGTAGTATCACTTGACTTTATGGTGGTGAAAAATGAGCAGACCTGCTTTCCTAAAACATGCTTGTGTCATCATGTGAATTACAGTTATAACTGGAAAGCAAACCTGTTGGCAGAATTAATACCACACAACCATAATGAGGTTTTCTCAGTTTTGCTCCAACATGTCATATAAATGTAAATTTGTGGTTTGGAAATCAAGGCTTTTGCTGTAACATAATGTTTCAGCTCAGCCAATTATTGCTTATTTAAGAAATCATGGCGAAACAAATCACAGCCAAAAAAATGAAGACCTAGGATGCCCTGTGAATTCAGCCATAACATGCCTAATTCCTTAACTAAGATTCATTACGTTAGTTAATGTAACAAATTACATTACATTCATTAGTTAATTCATTACATTTGATCATATTTCCTTCTGTAACTTCTCCTTTCAATTTATATGTTTTGCAGCTCAGTGGTGGGTTTCAAATTTTTTTACTATCAGTTCTGTGGGTGTGACTTGGTGGGCGTTGCATAGCTTGGTGGGCGTGGCAGGGGAAAGATACTGTAAAATCTCCATTTCCACCCCACTCCAGGGGAAGGATACTGCAAAATCCCCATTTCCTCCTGATCAGCTGGGACTTGGGAGGCAGAGAATAGATGGGGGTGGGGCCAGTAAGAATTTTTACTACCGGTTCTCCGAAATACTCAAAATTTCTGCTACTGGTTCTCCAGAACTGGTCAGAAGCTGCTGAAACCCACCTCTGCTGCAGCTTCTACAGTAATATATTTGGGCTGGAAAAATCCATATGACCTCTAGATAAAAGGAAAGAGTTTAGAGTTTTCTGTGTTTCTTTGCTGCTGCACAATGATTATCTAGATTTTAAAAACCTTATCCAACACTCCAGAGCAGATTTTTAGATGCATGGAACCTGCATTGGGAGGCAAACAAAGCTGAAAGTCACTGTCCTATTCCTTTCTCTACTCCTAAGAGAATATTATTACGACTTACAATGGCGTATCAGGATTCATTCTCAACAGCCAAATGGGAAATTATATCACTCAGCAATGAGGTGATGTCCATAACTGATTGAAATTACCAATTTCTAAACTAAAGCTGTTGGAATGGAAAGTTTAAATTTATGCGAACATCTAATTTACCACAGAGCTTTACTGCTTTACCATGAATAGTGTGAAGAAAAAGCCACAATGAATCACCTCTTCACTTCCTAAGTTTCAAGAAAAAAAGAAGCCTTTGTTTAAAACCAAAGGAATGAAAAATGCCCCTTGGGCAAGTAGTTTGCTTTTACAACAAAGGCTATAAGGAATTTTATCTAATGGGTCAGTTAGTCATAGGATAAAGTCCATAGAAAGTGCAGAATGATGAACAGCATGATTAGAGTGTAAAATACCAATGCCTGAATTAGACTACACATTTTAAAAACACTACCGTTACCAATATTAACTCATATATTCCTCTTAAATAAGGAGATTGCTGTCAACATCAGGATTTCCACTGCTAAAAAGAAAAGTGAAATCAAGAATGCATGTTTCCAAATTTTAAGAGACATTGACAGATGATAAGTCAGAAGAAATTAATTACTCTATCCATACTGTACAAAAATATGTGACCAAGCATAAAGAAACAAGCCTTAAAGATAGCATATCTTCTAGATACTAAGATGAAAGCATTCAAATGTGATTTTAATACTGAAAATCTGAAAAATCAAACGTGATTTTAATACTGACAATCTGCATGTTTCTCCAGTTTCATAGAATCTTTAGTGTAAAACCCCCATTCAACCCAGAAATCCTTAGGCACTCTCGACATGATTGTAGTAGTAGTAATGGTGATGTTGTAACAGCATGTTTTCAAAAGAACAAGTGCAAATAATTGGGATAGCCCTGAAAAATTGTGTGCCCCAGAGCAGAAAGAGAATCAAACTTAGATCGTATTTGAAAAGTATATTAAAATAAATTTGTCTTTTAAAAATATAACAATAAAGTGATTATTTAGCAAGTGAAACAGAAATATTAACTCAGATTAACCCAGGAGTATTTTGATTTTTTAAAAAAAACAAAACTACAAGAATTTGAATATTTAATTCTTATATACTATAGGCTTCTGATGTCTGTTTTTGCTGCTTTAAATTTACATATCTCTCCAACACTCTTCATACTCCTTGGCTACACTTGCTTCCTAATCATAAAATAATCCATGGATCTTTATGATTTGGGGAAGCAAAAATAGCCAGAGAAATTAGGATTGACTAGAGATATAGAGATATGAATAAGAAAAGAGGTATTTGAGAATCAAACATTCCTCAGATAATTCAAAATTAAAGTAAGGATAGAAACCCATTGCATGACCAAATGCTCAAAACATGTTCTCAGTTCTCAGTTTTCTGAGAACATTTTTCAAACCAATAAACAATATCAAACAAAATTCTCAGTTCTCTTTTTCCTAGAGCAGCCTTTCTTAACTGGAATTTAGTAGGAGTTTCATGAGAGATTATGACTGAAAAAAAGATTGAATTTATGTTCCTTACAATGCTAACATTCACAGTAGTGGGAATTTTTATGCTACAACTCAGTTGCTGGCTTGCCACTTCGTTGTTGTAAATGTAAGTATTGCAAATATGGGTTGAACAGGTTATAAGTAAAATATTTTGTGAAGTTTTTGCTATTTATTTAGGGATTTCTGAGCCCAAAAATCATTTTAAAGGTTCTTCCAGAATAAAAAGTTGAAAAAGGCTGCTCTAAAGCAATATATATTTCCTTAGGCAGGGAAGCCACCTGGGTGACTTTGAGCCAGTAAGTCTTTCTTAGCCCAATCCATTTTACAGTATGATCATTGTGTGAGACATAAGAAACAAGATCACTTGGTATGCATGCCATTGCTATCTTGAGTTCAGCAAAAATAAAGACAGGATAAAAATCTAATACATAAATAGATGAACTGAATATTGGTTGAAAATATACCATATAACATTTTGTAAAACCTTTAATCATCACTACCCATAGAGAAATGAAATGTCTAAAGTAAATAGTTGTCTTACCTTCTTTAACTTGCCACTCTTGGTACCCACAAACACCACACTGTAGCCATTGTAGACATATGATGTAACTGAAGTCATACGATCACGACTGGATGTATACAGGGTCACTCCTTCTACTGGCATGGAGCCTCCCAGTGGCTGATTAATGTCCAATCCACAAAAGTTGTCATCTATTGGAACTGGCTGAAAGTTTTCACAAAATTTGCATTAGGAATGAATGCTGGCATCCTGAAAATTGCATAAGAAATAAGCCTGTGCAAGTCATTTGATGAAATATCTCTTTGGCCTTTCCGTAATGTTGTGAAGAAATTAATTCTCAGTTCAGCATAAGCACTCTCTGAATCTCACTAGTTTTTATCTTGAGTATAATTATAATTAAGTGCAGTGCTGGTAAATAAATATAATTATACAGTGCAAACCAGTGCAAGAAATCAAGCAATATAATTAATATATTTCCTATTTCTTCTCAATCATTCTCCTCAAAATATAAATTGATGGGTAGTAACATGTTACTAACAAGGTTGACTCAGCCTTCCATCCTTCTGAGGTGGGTAAAATGAGGACCCAGATTGTTGGGGGCAATAATGCTGACTCTGTAAACCACTTAGAGAGGGCTGTAAAAGCACTGTGAAGCAGTATGTAAGTCTAAGTGCTATTGCTATGTTAAAAGTAGGCTAGATCCCTGCATGCTGAAAAAAACAAACTATGATTTTCTTCTTGTGAGCATTTTGTCTTTTCCTAGAAACAGCCATTTTTATCCCATACATGTCTGCTTTAATGGGAAGCATTAACCTCCCATTCTTTCTGACACCTTCTCTAGGAAGGAACTGATTAAGGACATGGCAATCTGAGGGATAGCAGCCAGGGTGGTCTGCATCATTTTACTCCAGCAAAATGTTGTAAACAAACTTTATCTTACTACAATTGAAGTATACAGGACTATATTATACTTACTGCCAATGATAGGAAATGCAGTTTAATATTTTGCAGGGCAGTAGTTTGGAGAAGGTATCCTAAACAACCAGTAGAAAAAGTTTCCTTCTCTAATCAGAATCTGTATGGTTAAGCATCCTATTCTCCATCAACCAAATACTTGAGGGGTACAAAAGCAGAATATAAGCAAAGGAGCTTCGTGTTAACAGTATTGATTACGGTACTTGTGCAGTTAGGCTACATGCATGTAAAACATTAAAAGCAATGTCTCTAAGAGCCACTTCATTTTCTTTATATGCTCAGATATAGAAATCAATTTGTTTTTATTTTGATAAAAATGGTGGGGGGGACACATAATTCTTGCATTTATCATCCTGGGGCAGCTGTATTAATCAAGACAAAGAATATAAAATGTCATTAAAATTGTCAGTGATGTTCGTTCACAGAAACCTTGAGTTTCTGTGTATAGAGAGTTAAATATATTATAATTAAATATATAAGGAATAAATATATAGAATTAAATATTCAATAAGTATTATTGAATAAATGTTATAGTTATTTATACATATTAAAATAATGTAAGGCCTCCAAACCAATTATTTCTTCCTTTTGTCCCATTGTTTTAGTAACAAAATGACTTTTAGCAAATACAAACTTCACTTTTCTATTATTATAATACATGAATGAATTACTATTTCATGCAGAAAAAAAACCTGTGTAATCATGACTCCTACAAGTGGGAAAATGTTTGATCATTTCCATTCATACCTATTCTACACAATGGGAAGATCAAGTTGAAACTTCAGCAGCAGACTTTTTAATTCCTGCCAGAAAATATATTGAAAGAACATTATCCTGAAATGAATTAAAAACTATTTGGTTTCTCTTTCAGAACCTCCTCAAACTTCTTGCCAGGAAGCAAATACTTAAATCCCACAATTTCTAACAGCTCTACTGCTAATATGCTCCATACCTTCCTTAAGTAACCCTATTTAAAATACAGTAATCATTCTTACCGCCTTGGTACATTGGACATCTTTCCCTAGTAGCCAGTTGAGTTCCAAGTTGCCTTCCCCCTGGTAGCAAGATTGTAGCCGTTCCTTAATTTGGGCATTGATTGCACGGATGGGAAAGATGCAAAGAGCAGAGTCATCAGGGGGATGGTGATACTGTTTTTGTCCCTTGGAAAAAATGGCAAAAAGGACATCATCCTCGGCAGTGATGTTCAGGGATCTGGCAAGTACCTCCCCTGGCTTAGAAAGGTAAGCTGCCTGTAGTAGACGGTATTCCACATCACCTTTGACACAACCAAAGGGCAGAGAAACATAGGAGTGGAATTTAGGGTCATCCTTGCAGAGACGCACGATCCGAGATGTGTAGAAAAGGTCACTAGCTGAATTGATAGATACACCTTCGGGCGTTTCTGGCTGGACAGTCAGAAAATAAACAAAATTTCCACTGGCAAATCCATAGATATAGAAGATATCAAAGTGAGAGACTAAGGCCAATGTATCTGAAGGGATTTTGATTAGTGATGAAACAAAATCACTGTGAAGCTCATAATCCAACATAGCTGAGGATTCTGGGTCACGAGGCAGCTTTCGGCTAGAGAGGGTGGGAAAGTAATCCTGCTTACCATCCACTGCTGTGCCAATGAACAGCTTCCCGTCTTCTCCCTCAGAACGAACTATAACTCCATACATAGTGCCAGTCTTGTTGACGCTGGAAAGATAGTGTTCTTTCTTGTGAGATGGCTCTACTAAGATGAAGAGGTCATCCAGGCGCAGCAATTTACAGACGCCTTGATAGAGACTCCCACAGGCCAGCAGCCTATTTTCTGAGTAATCAATGATCAGCAGCTTGTTAACATTGTTTGTCAGAGTCAGGATCTCAGTACAGGGTTGCACAATAAGTGGTGGGTAGCAGGATTTGTTGTCTTCCTCAGGACCCGTCTTGTGATCTACCAAGACAGTCAAGTTTCCAGACAGCTTGTAAACCCGATTGATGGCTCCCACATAGACTGCCCCAGTCGTCTGATGGACTGTCAAGTGATTGAAAGTCCAGTCACGGTTCTCAGGATGAAACGTATTATAGATAGGAGTGCTGTTAATGTTCTGCGAAAAGACTAAGAAAAGAAACACCAGGGCCACTGACCAGCCATCGGAGTCCCATGTCCGAGGCCAGAGCTTTCTCTGTTCCATCCTGTGGAGAAGAGCAAGGGAGAAAGGGAGCATATATCTCAAAACTCCCTGTGTGCGACTCTAGCCACAGCAGCTTTCTTTACATGTTTCTACAGAAAGGAAGAAAAAGAACAAAACGCCAGAACAAAAGATTAGATGGATCTCATCTTAGAATTACAATTGAAACAGACATTTCCATTAAAGTCTCTTTGAAATAAAACAAAGACGATTCTAAATCCATAAGTGACCTTCTCATTTGAGTAAGTAGTACAAGCGTTAACGCTCTGTTCTGCCTCTGAGTATTAATTATTACACAATTTAACTGCTCATGATATGCTCTGAGCCATGATTTTAAAAACAAAAATGTTCTACGCATTCACCTACTGAAACAGCAGATCTAAAAACTAAAATGGGGCAGATGTGTGTTTTCCTCTAGTTACAAGAAGAATTTTTCCCCAGATGGATTACAATTTAATTAAAGAGAAAGATATCAAAAGTAGAGCAAGCCCAACTATCTGCAGTGCTTCTGGTTTTATATACTGCATCCGCATGCACAGGAAACTTGATGCCTCAGGCTGCATCTGCCTTATCTGTGATTGGCCAGTCCAAAGGGTGCTGGCACAGTCTATATTAATGGGCAGGTCAAATATGCATCAGTCACTCACAAATGTATACAGTAAAGGAAGCATGGGAAACAGAACTTCTAAAGTCCTGAATTTCACACACAAAACCTTTATATAAAATTTAAAAGTCTGTTAAGCAAATTGTACAGCTTTCATTAATAAGCACCTGTCTAGAAAAGGGTGACTGACAGATAAAAAAATGCTGCTACTGCATATCTACATTATAGCCTTTAATAAGTCTTCTTACATGACAGCAGTAAAAAGTACAAGCAGAACAATTTCAAGTATTGTTGTTTATTATTCCAATAAAAGTGGGAGGGGGAGAATATTGTTGATCAAGAACACTTGGTAATGTTTTTATTTGGCATTAATTGGTCTCAGAAGAGAGGTTTTCAATTTGCACTTCTAACCATCTCTGGATGGTTAGAAAAGATAGGTTGGCAAACTTCAGACAAGCTACTTAGAGGAGTTCAAGTTACATAATTCTTCTTCTCCCTAAAGACGTTTAACTTCAGTTGTACCAGTGATAAATGCAGAGACCTATTACTGGGCTCTTTCAGCTGAGATTGAATTAGAGCTTTTGCCCCTCCTACATTTCCCTCCCTGCAAAAGGAAGCACTAAATATTTTGCACACAGTGATGAAACCCAATATCACTTATTTCATATTGTTCTTTGTAGAGTTCTTGATGCTTTCTGAACTTTGTTGTTTTCGTGCAAATGTTTCATTATCTGGCTAAGTAACATTTTCAGTGCTGGAAGGCAATTGGGTTTGCTCTGTATTTATATAGAGTAGCTTTCCTTCTTATTTCTCTTCCTGCATCACTTTTGTGCTCAGGGTGATTGTAATCTAACTTCTGTCACCATCTGCCAGGATTGCATTTATCTTCCTCTAGAGAAGGTTTATCCAAATTAATGTTCAACAATACCAGAAAAACTTGAGAAAAATACTGAAGTATTTCCAGGATTGCACAAGAATCCTTTCAACCTAATAACAAGATGAATTGATCCTAGTGGTTATTATTTTGAGATCTTAAAATAGCATTGGTTCTTTCAATGCTAATTTGCATCTCTTTTTTATCTCTGGGTTATCATTCACATGGGTATCATACCTGTCTGAAAAAACAACAACATTAATTGTAAGGATTGAATTTAGTAGCTGCATTGAAGTCCTCATATCAAAAATATTTGGAGGATGCAAGCAAAAGCAAGTGCTATTTAGACAGCTCAGAAAGAGCTGTGATTCTCTGTTTAGTGGTGATGGACATCAATTTTCATGCTCTGATGCTAATCTATATAGCACTTACTACATCTATTTCTAGTAACTTAAAGTTTAAGGCTCAGTTAAAGGTTATAATTATTGCGTATGCAATAATTATACCATATTTGCATTCCATATGTAAAACAAATTTATTTTCAAATCTGGTACCTTGGATATTTGCATTAGATTGCCCAAATGTGTGCACTCAGATACTGAGAAATGAATGCATATTTATTTCCTGGAATTACAGTATTTAAAGCGGGGGTGGGGGTGTTAGCAGATGGCGAACCTAGTTGTTCTTAGCTGATCTCAAAAAAGCTAAGCAGAATTAGGTTTGATTAATATTTAGTTGGGAGACTACCAGGACATCCATCCAAGACAGAGGTAATGACTATGTCTATATGAAAAAGAAAACAAATCAATTTGTCTATATAATCCCAAGAGATTGATCTAGGCTAGGGAATACAATGTATAATTACCAATCAGCTATTAAATGTTCATACAATAGTATACCTGATATGCTAATTAAAGACCTAAATGTGGTGAGTGACAAGGCTTACAGCTAAATCTCTTCCAGATCCTTTATTCTACTTATTTGAAAATAGCCATGTTAAACAAAATGATAAGTCATAAGGCTATTTCCTTAGGAAATAGGAGTTTTGCCCTAGAAAAACACTGGTTGTATAGTGCTCATATTAGAAAACCTTTTAAGCACTCTTTTGGAATATGAATGTATTCAAAACCAGATATTTGTGTGCATCTGGTTGTGTGTTGTGTGTGTGTTCTCCATAAATACCTACCCCCTTCCTCAAGCTATACAAGGAAAAAACAAAGACAAGAAAAATAAGATGAAATGCTTTATCATAATCAGAGGTGGGTTTCAGCAGGTTCTGACCAGTTCTGGAGAATCAGTAACAGAAATTTTGAGTAGTTCGGAGAACCAGTAAATAGCACCTCTGACTGGCCCCGCCCCATCTATTCTCTGCCTCCCAAGTCCCAGCTGATCGGGAGGAAATGGGGATTTTGCAGTAACCTTTCCCTGGATTTGGGGGGGCGGGATGGAGATTTTACAGTATCCTTCCGTTGCCATGTCCACCTAATCACGCCCACCAAGCCACACCCACAGAACTGATAATAAAAAATTTTGAAACCCACCACTGTTCATAATCCCCTTTTTCATTCTAGAAGTTGCCATTAACCTGAAACACTGTGGAATGCAGTTATAGAATACTATTTATAGAACAATAGTAGCCAAGAGAAATCTGAACTTCTTTTAACTTAATCGTGTGAATACACTTTAACAAAAGTACTAAAACAAAAAAGCAGCTTCCTATCTGAATGATGATTCCAATATATTCTCATCTGGCTGGGTGATGGAAGGGGAGGAGTGTGTGTTTGTTTACACTCTTATAATTCCAGTTTTAGTTCATGAAATGGCATGGTCATCAAATGAACAGAAATGATAAACTTTTATTCTATGATAATTTACTAACATAGCAAGCAGGTTCTTTGATATGGGTGGTATTCCATCAAAACAAAAGCAGTTCTATTTCTGATTACTGAAATTTTATGTATTGAAAATTTATCTCACCAGTCTCCAGTGTTTTCTATGCTGCATTTCACAAGGGGGAACTACATCGAATTGTTGAGAAAATTCACTCTTTCTTTAACTGGCACATTTCTGCCGGGAATTATTAAGCAGCCAAAAGGGCATTATCGCTGTGCGAGGGACTTGGGAGAACACAAGGCTGTAGAAGTACTGTAAGCATGCAGGGAGAAAAACCTAAATAATGAACCTTTTTCCTACATTCCCCAAAAGTCTTGATATGTTGGATGTATTTTGTGGAGAAAAGGAAACAGAAAATCAAGGGAAGAAAAATTCTGTCAACAGAGCAGGAGATCACCACACTGCAATATTTCTTTTAACTTCAGTTTGCTGATTCTAAAAAGACTAGTCATTTCCATACTTGCCCTGTGAATGTAACCTTTTCTAAAGATAATAGTTGATAGGCACATAGCATACAAATGGAGAAAGTTGATGCTATTATACTAATGCAAGAGCAGGGCTTCTCTCCTCCTTACATTTATATAAAAATTCTGAGAAATCACAAGGTGAAAACATAATTTTGCAGCCAATTTTGGCAGTGTCATACAGATGCTTTGAAAATAGGGCTGAGGGTTCACATGTCCAATGGGGCACTGCTAACCCCATCTTAGAGGGAAAAGCTCTCACCTTCTTAACTATTCACTATGACACAGAGAAAATAATCCGAGGATTAAGCCAATTTTCTGTTTTCAACAGGGCCAAATTTATACCATTAGATCAAACCATAAACACATGAAAAGAATCAGTGGTGGGCTCAGTGGTGAAATCTAAAAATTTTCACCACCAGTTCTGTGGGCATGGCTTGGTGGGCATGGCTTGGTGGGCATGTAACCAGGTGGGGATGTGGCCAACATGACATCACTCACATCACTCTTTCTTTCTTCTCTCTCTCCCTTCCTTCCTTCCTTCCTTCCTTCCTTCGTTCCTTCCTTCCTTCCTTCCTTCCTTCCTTCCGTCCTTGCTCTCTCTCTCTCTGTGTGTCTCT
>JANHZT010003130.1:97167-111837 GCA_032468215.1 Stegonotus admiraltiensis
TGAGGGAATTATTTGTTTAGCAGAGTGATGGCGTTGGGGGAAAAACTGTCCTTGTGTCTAGTTGTTCTGGTGTGCAGGGCTCTATAGAGTCGTTTTGAGGGTAGGAGTCGAAACAGTTTATGTCCAGGATGTGAGGGGTCTCTAAATATTTTCACAGCCCTCTTTTTCACTCGTGCAGTATACAGGTCCTCAATGGAAGGCAGGTTGGTAGCCCTTGTTTTTTCTGCAGTTCTAATTATCCTCCGAAGTCTGTGTCTGTCTTGTTGGGTTGCAGAACCAAACCAGACAGTTATAAACTAATCCAGAGTTACAAACCATGGTTTGTGCTCTTTGTGTGAATTCAACCATCGCCTGGTCCTCTTTAATAAAGGCCAGGAAAAAGGCAATCTTTTTTTCCCTCGTTCCTCAGGACTATTTGAGGCCCCAAAGTTCAACAGGTAGCATTTGGACGCATGTCAACAGGCCACACCTGTTGAACTTCTACCTGCCACGCGACTATCAAAAACGAAGCATCACCACGGGGAAAAGCGCCCATTTCCCACGTCCCTCCTCAAAATGAGCGTGGCGGTTAGATACTGTGTGTGTGTGTGTGTGTGGGGGGATGTTATTTTGGAAGGGAGAGATCGGCCATAATATCCCCCTCAGCTTTTCCTTCCATTCCGATTGGCTCCGACTCCTTCCTGATCCCACCCGCCGGCCTGCCAATCACCCGACCTCCACGGAGGATTGGGCGGGAACTTAAAAACTTGGCAGACCAAAGACGGCCCTAACGGCCGCCTCGCTCCTGCGCATGCCCAGCAGGTGATGCCTTCCTCTCCCCCCCCCATCCCCTCATCGTCGGCGGGCGCGCGGTGGCCCTTTGCTTTTTTTCCCCTCCCCTTCCCGGCATGCTCCGCGCAGCCGAGGCGTTGACGTCACCGGAGCCCGGTCTCCGCCGCCATTGGAGTTCGAAGGCTCCTCCGGCTGCCTAGCAGTCTCCTTTGCCTTCCGGCCTCTCCGGGTTTTTTTTCAAGGAAAGGCGAGGGAGGAGGAGGAGGCGGCGGCGGCCAGGATACAGAAGTCTCGAGGCTAAGAGCCGGGGAAAGCGAGAGGAAGGACCGGCGAGCGCGCAGCAGCAGCAGCGGCTGGCCTTTTCTCTTTTCTCCTCCCACCCCCTCCCCATCTCCTTGTGTGTGCGTGTGTGTGTGGAGGCGAAGGATGTGAGGGAAGAAACGAGCGCGCGCACGGACGAGCCAGCGCGCGTGCGCGCGGCCCTCTTCCCCCCCCTTCCCTTGACCTAACGCTCCCTCTCCCCTTTCTCACTCCCCCCGCCTTCCCACGCGCTCCCGCGCGTGCGCATAGGCCCCCTTCTCTGGAGGGGGGGAGTTTTACAGGAGCAGAGGAGGGAGGGAAAGAGCGCGCGCTCGTGCCTGGCGTGGCCCCGCCCCTCCACTCCTCTTCCCTTTCCCCCCTCCCAACCCCCCCTCCCCTTTATTTCAGGGCGCATGAGAGATGTCTGCCACTAGCGTTGACCCCCAGGTAAGTCGATGGGGGGAAGGAAGGCCCAGCCGCATCCCTCTTTTTTTTTTCTTCTTTCCAGCTCACCTCCTTTCCTTCCTTTCTCCCTCCCGCCTCCCTGAAACTCGTCTCCAGCAGCTCTGCCTTCCTTGGCTCTCGACCAATTCTTCCTCGGGCATAACGCGCTTTTTTTCCCCCCATGGATGCGGGGAATGCGCTCTGCTTCCTTTCTCCCGCCTGCCTTGATCGAAGCCAGGCTTCGCCAGGGAGCACGATGGGAGATGTAGTCCAAACGCGTGCGGGGGGGTGGGGGTGGGGGAGAAGCAGCCCAGCCAGCGAGGTTCAAAGGAAGAAGAAAGCCCCTTTTCTTCTCTGCTCTTTGGGCGAATGGCTTTGGCTTTCCCGTCTCCTTTCTCTTCTCTTCTCTTCCCTTCCTTCCTTCTCTCTCTTCCATCCCTCCCTCTCTTCCTTTCTTTCTTTCTTTCCTTCCTTCCTTCTCTCCCTTCCCTCCCTTTCATTCCTCTCTCCCTTTCTTCGTTCCCTTCCTTCCTCCCTCTCTTTATCTCTCCCTTCCCTCCCTTCCTTTCCTTCCTCTCTCCGTTCCTTCAGGCCTTTGTTAAGAGCCTCCTTGGCCCCTGAAAGATTACCCGGCCCTACCTTCGATTTTGGGCTGCTTGGCTTCCTGCCCCCCACCCCTTTCAAGACTGTTTTGGAGGACTGGGCCTGGTGGCTTTGAGTACCCGCTTAATGTCAGAATATAAAAAGAGGGGATGACCCCTCCTCCTGAGTCCAAGAGAAAAACCCTGATCAGGCCCATCTTTTTAACAGCACCTTGGATGGCGGATCTGAATTTGGACTCTTGGGTTAGGTCGAAGCAAGCCACCCAAAGCCATTTTTAGATGGTTACTGAAGACCAGATCCCCCTGGATATTAAGTTTCTGTATCCTGATCAGCTTTAAGCGACTATTTCCGTAGGAATGTTCTTGCTAGCTTCAAGCTTCCTGTTTCTCTTCTAGGCCCTGCTTTTATTTTCTTTAGTATACTTGATGTCAGTGAAGCTCCTTCATGTTTCTGTTTGAGCATCAATCCTTAAGGAGACATTTTAATAATTTTTCTATAATCTTCCTTCTTGTGTCAGCTGTTTCAGTCTTCATTGACCCAGGCCTTCCCACTTTCAGTTTTAAAAGATCTGTCTCATTCTAGGAGTTTGGCTTTTAGATGGGAATAAATATTCCCATCTAATTTTGTATCCCAAAAAGTGCTTTTTCCAAAAGCTCATGACTGCAAAAGTACATCTTTGCCCTTATAATTGCTTTGTAGTATTTAAATAGTTTAATATTATTTCTTGTAATTTTACTGGTAGTGTAAAATGAATAGTATAATTCACATGTTAAGGGATCTGAGTCTCAGACGTAATGACTTGCCTAAGGCAACATAGGTGGTACTTAAGTTTGTTTCTCAATCATTTCTTGGTTCCAATTTCTGCCATTTCATTTTTGTTCCCCTCCTTCCCCCTTTTCATGTTATATTCTGGCAGAACAAATACATATGACTATGTGCATATTCCTGTTGAAATCCAACTTCTTGCACATTGGATAATATTTTGAGGCTTGGAGGGTATGCTGCCTTTTCTAGCCTTCCTCCAAGAAGCCATTCCTTTTTCTTTTATATGTTTATCTGGTAACTAAAAATACATATTAAAGGTTTGTGAAAAGTTTTGAATTCAAACCCTTTTGGAAGTATTTCACGGTCAAAACAACTTTTGAAAAAGAATATTTTGTGCTCAAAACACTTCAGAGTGGTAGGCAATGCCCATTTCAGATGCAAAACAGATTTTTGGGGGGCATTTCAGATCCAAAATATACTGCATAGCAATATTTCTCTGTAGTCTGTAACTCTGAATTTCTTACTCTCCATCCCTTTTATTTCCTCTTTAAGAAAAATACTGAATCCTTAATATTCATTATTGCATTATATTATTAACATGTGGCTATTGTTTTGTTTCCAATCTCCTGAAAGTCCATGATACCCTATTAACAATTTGTAAGCGGATTTAATAAATGCAAATATTTTTGAAATCATGCTATATTTAATCAAAGACATAACACTTGTAGAAAGTAAAATTGAAGCCAGAGAAATCTTGTGGTTGAGAATCTCCTAGTTTTAAATATCTAAACAGACTCATCTGTCTTGAATATATAACACAGTATTGTATTGCTGTTACACATTTTCAATAGATGATAGTTTGCTTTATTCTGAGGTCCCAACAAATGACAAATATTTGTTTTGTCTCTTTTATTGTACCCTGTGCTATGGCATGACAGAGAGCGAAAGGTCAGGATAATAAAGGTAAGAAAAGTTCTAATCTTAGATAGTTCTTCTGATAGCAGATTTATATGAATGTATTCATGCAAATGTTTGGTTGTGATTCATTAAAAAATGAAAAGCCTCTGTTTTGTTATTTCTTTATAACTCTCAGTGAGTTTTATTCCTATATATAAATTCAGTCCTATAAATGTCTATGCAGCTTGTTGGATTTTTATCTAAAAATCTTAAAAATAATATCTATACTTTCCAGAATAAAAACCTCACAAAGCAAGTTATAACAAACTTAAATCTTCAAAATAATTAAAACAATGTTCTCTGCAGGCACTTGTTTCTCATACCCTTTTACTTTTTACAAGTCAGAACATTCTCTTTGAGTGGTTTTTTTCCCCTTAAGAAAAAGGTAAAAAATAATAAATTTCTAAGATGTTAATAATTTTGTACTGCAAGTACAACTCCTTCTGTCATTGGAACATTATGAGATTATAAATCATGAGACTTGACACATCATCCCTCTTTTTCCACTGAAGCTATTTTTGGAGCACTTCTTCCAAAAAGTTGAACATGTTTGGGAGTGCAAGATGTAGAGATTATATCTGAAATAGCAATATTTGATGGGGGAGTTCCTGAAAGACAGTAGATCAATGGCAAAATCACCCATCCTGTTCAACCTGCTGTGAATTTGAATATAATTAGCACATCTTATTAGTAATAGCAAACTAGTCCTGACATTTTAGCATCAAAATGCAAATGTAAGGTAACATTTACATGTTCAAAGAAATGCTCTTTATTATGAAAGAGATCCTATAATATGTTTACGTTGATAGATAACATGGAATTTTAATTTTTCAAAAAAATTTAACCATGTATTTGTAGCACGTACATATACAGGTAGTCCTTGACTTTCAACCACAATTGAGCCCAACATTTCTATTGCTAAGCGAAACAGTTGTTAAGAGTTTTGCCTCATTTTACAACCATTCTTGCCACCGTTATTAAGTGAATCACTGCAGCTGTTCAGTTGGTAACGCAGTTGTTAAGCGAATCTGGCTTCCCCATTGACTTTGCTTGTCGAAGGTCACAAAAGGTGATCACATAACACCAGGACACTGCAACCGTCATATATATGAGTTGGTTGCCAAGCTTCTGGATTTCGATCACATGACTACAGGGATACTGCAGTGGTTATAAATATGAAAAACAGTCATAAGTCAATTTTTTCATTGCCGTTGTAACTTCTAACTCACTAAACGAACTGTTAAAAGTCAAGGATTACTTGTATATGTGTACATATAAAAAAGTAAAGCATCTGGTGGTTGTGCTTATAGCAGTGGTGGGTTGCTCCCGGTTCTCTCTGGTTCTTGCGAACTGGTAGTAAAAGCGGGAGGCTCCGCCCACCCGCCCGGACATCATAATTGACAATCTGCGCATGCGCAGAACCTTATACGCAGAAGCGTGCGCACACGCTCCCATTGCAAACTGCTAGTAAAGGTAAGTAGAACCCACCCCTGGTTTATAGCATAGTTTAATTGTTTATTTCATATTGTTAACTAAGCTTTTCTTTTAACAGTATGCAGTATAAACTACATATGCAAAATGAAATAACATATACAATTAAAATCAGATTATTCCTCAGTGCAATAGCACTAGAGTGAATTAAATTCCATAAGCTAAAGTTTAATTAGCACAATAAACTCAGCTGGACACAATATATATAAAAGTAGTCCTCACCGTAACAATTGAGCCGACAATTTCTGTTGATAAGCAAGACAAGTGAGTTTGCCCCATTTTATGAGCTTTCTTGCCAAAGTTGTTAAGTGAGTCACTGCCGTTGTGAAGTTAATAACACAGTTGTTAAGTGAATCTGGCTTCCCCATTGACCTTGCTTATCAGAAAGTTGCAAAAGGGGATTGCATGATCCTAGGACACTGGAACGGTCATAAATATGAATTTTGATCAAGTAACCACAGGGATGCTGCAACCGTTGTAAGTGTGAAAATGAACACAAGTCGCTTTCAGTAGTCACTAAATGAATGGTTATTAGTCAAGAACCACCTATATGTAAATATGAAAAACACTCATATTTTTCTGATGATTGCAGTGTACATGTGCATTTCTATTAATGGCCGTCAATTTTTCTTTTCCTGATTAGCACTTTCTGTATCGTTGACTATGGAATTTCTGTATATGTTTCTGTACATACGTAAAGCTATTTAATTGCATTCCTATAACTGCCCGTCTCACATGATGACACTGGGTGGCGTTCATAATAAAGCAGTAAAAATATATAAAAACCATTAAAACAACCAATTTAAATTAAAAGATGAAATCAAAGTTTTAAAAAATCACATTGGGGTCTTGGGTGAAATAAGAGCATGCCTTAGCTTAGAAAATGTCTAGCATTTGTCTTCATTATTTGTTATGACAGACTGTAGTCCAGGATTGGCAACAGGATGTGGCAACTTGTGTTTTGTTTAAAAAAAAAACTGCTAATGATTGATCATATTGAGGGACACATAAAAAGCTTATTGGAGTGAAATTCAAAAGGTTGCAAAAACTCCTATAAGTTACTAAATACTATTAGCTATGTGCGTAATATCTAAAAGAGGTCTGTTTATTTAGATCAATCTAACTTGCCACTAACAAGTGCTATACAGAATCCATGTCATATACCTTCAAGGGTTGAGCTTTATGAGAGCCATTCATTCAGCATGTTATTGATCTTTTTTCTGGCATACTAGCTGACTTGGAGGCCTCTCAGCTTTGGCTTCCTGCTTACACTAAATGCTCCAGCTTTCCTTTCCTGGACAAATACATTTTAATTCATTCTATGAGTTTTGATTTTAACAAAACTGTGTTGCTGGTTGTTGAAAAACCTGTTTGTGGGGTATTCAGTAACTGTCATTTAGATAGTTTTTATAGGGAACAATGGTATCTTGAGGGCATGTGGCAGTGTTTTTCATGTTGAAATCTGACCTTTTCCCCTTCTCTAAATAGATAATGCTGTAGAATAAGCACAGTTCTATTTGTGTATACTGCCGTGCTTTAGAAAACAGATCTTTATTGAAACTTCAAAGTGTGCGTGTTATAATTGCAGCTCTTTTATTTCAGTGCAAAATGGTTCTCTTCATCAGAAGGATACAGTGCATGACAATGATTTTGAGCCTTATCTTTCTGGACAGTCAAATCAGGTTAGTCTATATACTTGAAAAGTGATTTGATTTTTTTAAAAGGGATTTTAAACATATGTCAGTTGGAAGCAGTGAAATTTGTTTAAAAGGATTTTTTTTCTAGCACAGGCACAATCAAAGGCCACTTAAAATTAATTTTACTCTTGTTGAATACATATTATTCTCATTGGATTTATAATAATAGTACAAGCTTAAGTAAATTCACATTAGCCCTGAATATTATGACTTCTTTATACAGTACTCATTTCCAAAGTAAAACTATTTTTCTTGTGGATTAAAGTTGAAACTTACCATTTTAGAATATTAAAAATGGGATTGACTGAATTGGGCTTAAATTGATATTTCCAGTTTTTATTAAAGTATGTAGTATCTACTGTGTAATCCAGCTTTAGGACTTCCTATTTCAAATTTTATTGGCTTATTGATCATATTCATATGGCCACCCACCTCATGAAAAACTTGACAATAAAAACCATAAAACAGTGGCACAAATACACAGAATTAAAAATGGTTATTGAAAGGCAAAAAAGAGAGCAGCAGATATTAACAACAATGGAGTCACTCGGCACCTCACCAGTCCCTTGAGGCCCCAGGCCTGATGACACAACCAGGTTTATGGCATGGAGCCATGATGTTCCATAAGGTGGGCATCACTGCAGAAAAGGCCCACCTCTTGGGTTCCACCAAATGTAGCTCTTCGGCAGATGGCACCCATAGCATCCCTCTTCTGCCAGATGTGATAGGTTCTTCTTATTGATAAGAACTCTGTATTTTTACTGTGTGTCATGTCTTATGGCTGGCTTCTGTATTTGCTATAGTCAATAATTGACTAAAATGGGCTTCAGTTTCACAGACTGGATTAACGTCACTCAAATAATTTTGAAAGATTTGAGTGTGTATGCCAATTCAAAGAATATACTAGTCTTCTGAAAGACTAATGTGTAGTCAATAGTGATAGAGCAGCATCCGTTCACAGGATAAATTTCCCATTTCATGGACTGCTCGGGTCTACCTTGAAGGTTAGGCCAATCCACTAAAGCAGGGGTTCCCCAATCTGTGGTCCGTGGCCCACTAGTGGGCTGTGAGGGGTTTGCAACTGGGCCATAGAAACAGCGGGTGAGCACACATGCATGCATGCATCATTTGCACATGCTCCATTTGCGTGAGCAGGCGCACATGCATGCCGCAGGTGCAAATGAAGTTGCATACGGGCTTGCCGGCCACTTGCACGGAACCATCCCCCACCCTGCCGGAAACATTGGGGAACTCTGTTTTAAAGCATATGCAGGGCATTGTACCAGGGAGCATTGCAAGCTGTAGAAAAAGGTAAACAGAAGAGAGAAGCTTTCGGAGAGATTGAGTGAAGATAGCACTGGCTACATGATAGATGAAGACTCCTGATTCATGTAGTGCAGAGTTTAAAAGCAATGTGAGAGTTCAATGAGCGTTGCCAGAAAATGAGCCAATGTAGCTTGCAAAGAAGGTAGATTTGCAGAAAATATTGAGGAGAAAGAATGACGCTGGCATCAGGCTAGAGGCGAACTGAACTGGAATCACTAAGTAGAAGGACGGTTTCAAAAATAGCTAGCAAAATGGACAGATAAGCAGTGGGATTTTAAATAGGTAAGTTGAATCAAGAATGAGTGTGGAATGCAAAGAAAATTAATGATTATGTGAGCAAAACATGAAACAAAGAGACTGCAACAGTGATTTTAAAAAGCCAGAATTTGTGTGGTTATGGGAAAATAAGTAACACGACAGATTAATGAATCAAATGTGGAAGTTTTATTATATTCTTTAATTGGGGGTAGATGAGAACACTCTGGAGTCCGCATTTAGTCTTCGGGTTGTTTTTTTTTTAATGCATAATTTGCACAGAGGAATCCACTTTGTTTCAGATCAGTACATGCTTTAGTCAAAGAATCTACAGATATTTGATTTTACTAAGATTTAATATAACTGCATAATGTTATATTGTTTGAGAACAGTTCAAAAGCAGTCAGATTAATTTAGCTCTAACATAATATTAGTGTACTGTGAAAGAAGTTTAAAAATAACTTCTCACTTATCCAAACTGAGATTTTCGAACAAAACATGTCTACTCAAATTGCTCTGTGTCTTGTGATTAATCCTTGAAGCAGTCGGTGAGAAACCATGTGAAAGAATTGTCCTGCCTTAATTTTGAAAGTGTTAAGAAGCAAGAGACATGTTTTCAGGTTTAAGGCATTTACAGTCTTTTATCAATAAAAGAGAATATTTGTAACTCAGGGTTGAATAGTAGGGTCCTTGGTGCTCTCTGAACTTGGTGCTTTCATTACCAAACTAGGTAACATCATCAGTGCAAACTCCACTTCCTTCTAGCACTGATAATGTTACCTAGTTTGGTAATGAAACGTCCGCAAGAAAACCACCAAGCTCAGAGAGAACCCAAAAACCTCAGTCTTTTATATTGTAGAGTGGATTTGAACTTTCCTGAATATTTTTCTAGTTTAAATAATGTAAACAACTGAATCTGAAATTGCGTCTTTTTCGTTTTAACAGAGCAACAACTATCCATCAATGACCGATCCCTACTTGTCCAGTTATTATCCACCTTCTATTAGCTTTCCCTACTCACTGAGTGAAGCTCCCTGGTCAACCGGAGGAGACCCTCCTATCCCATACCTTACAACCTATGGACAGCTGAGTAACGGCGATCACCACTTCATGCACGATGCTGTATTTGGACAGCCTGGCGGATTGGGCAACAACATTTATCCACACCGGTTTAATTTTTTCCCCGAAAACCCTCCTTTCTCAGCATGGGGAACGAGCGGCTCTCAGGGGCAGCAGACCCAGAACTCTGCTTACGGAAGCAGCTACAGTTACCCACCCAGCTCCCTTGGGGGTACAATTGTGGATGGGCAAACGGGATTTCATAACGATACTTTGAACAAAGCGCCTGGGATGAATAGCATCGAACAGGGAATGGTTGGACTGAAGATCGGCGGGGACGTCACGGCTTCCGCCGTGAAAACCGTAGGCTCGGTGGTAAACAGTGCCGGGATGGCAAATACGTTGTCTGGCAACGGCGGATCAAACCTCAACCTGCCAGTATCGAAGCCGACCTCTTGGGCTGCTATTGCTAGCAAACCTGCGAAACCCCAGCCCAAAATGAAAGCGAAAAGCGGGCCTGTAATAGGAGGGGCTTTGCCTCCGCCGCCTATCAAACATAACATGGACATAGGTACTTGGGACAATAAAGGCCCCATGCCCAAAATCCCAACTCCTCAACAACCGATCCCTTCTCCTCAGTCTATCCCACAGCCGCAGATCATTCAGCCAATTCCCACCCAGCCACCCCAGCTGACCCAGCTGCCCTACCAGAACCCTCAGCCGCCCCCCCCTCAAAACCGATGGGTGGCACCTCGCAACCGCAATGCAGCTTTTGGCCAAAGCGTAGGAACCGGTAACGAAAGCAACCCGCCTGGGAATACCCCAACGAACACCATCTCCGGCGGCGGAGGAGGTGGCGGCGGCGAGTCCCACCCCGTTCTCGAAAAACTGAAAGCCGCCCACAGTTACAACCCCAAGGATTTCGAGTGGAACCTCAAAAACGGACGTGTGTTCATCATCAAGAGTTACTCCGAGGATGATATCCATCGTTCCATCAAATACTCCATTTGGTGTAGCACAGAACACGGCAACAAACGTTTGGACAGCGCCTTCCGCTCTATGAATAGTAAAGGCCCGGTCTATTTACTCTTCAGCGTCAACGGCAGTGGACATTTTTGTGGTGTGGCAGAAATGAAGTCGTCGGTGGACTACGGCACCAGTGCCGGCGTGTGGTCCCAGGACAAATGGAAGGGGAAGTTTGATGTCAAGTGGATCTTTGTGAAAGATGTTCCCAACAACCAGCTTCGACACATCAGGCTGGAGAACAATGACAACAAGCCAGTGACAAACTCCCGTGACACTCAGGAGGTGCCCTTAGAAAAAGCGAAGCAAGTGCTTAAAATTATTGCTATGTACAAGCACACGACCTCCATCTTCGATGACTTTTCCCATTACGAAAAGCGCCAGGAGGAGGAAGAAGTGGTACGAAAGGTAAACTGGCTTTAAGAACATTTTAATTCAGTTGGGGGAAGAAGTCCACCCTGGAGGTGAATGGGAGTTGAGTTTGCAAAGGGACTGTGTTTTTTTTAAAAAGAAAAAACAACTTATTTCGAAGATAGATATTACGCGTTCTTCAGATTTAACCCACAAGGCTTCAACCCAACCGCTTTCTTTTTTTTTTTAAACCTGCTTTATTGTAATAGGCCAAAAAGTTTGAGATGTGTCTGCTTTGTTAAATATGGCTTAGTTTTCAGTGCTGTAATGGATGTAGGCTGGTACAGGGTTTGGAATATACAGGTAGTCCTCGATTTACGACCACATCTGAGCCCAAAACTGTGGCTAAGTAAGACATTTGTTTACTGAGTTTTTCCCCATCTTATGACCTTTCTTGTTGCAGTTGTTAAAATGAATCACTGCAGTTGTTAAATTAGCAACGTGGGTGTCAAATTAAATCTGGCTTCTCCATTGATTCTGCTTGTCGGAAGGCCACAAAAGGAGATCGCATGACACCGCAACCGTCATAAATAGGAGTCAGTCGCCAAGAGACTGAATTTTGATCATGGGGATGCTGCGACGGTCGTAAGTGTGAACAATGGTCATAATTTGCTTTTTTTTCAGTGCCATTGTAACTTAGAGCAGTCACTAAATGAACGGTTATACGTCGAGGACTACCTGTAAGTGAAATATAAATCGCTCGCCCATGCACGAGCAAGATGTGTTTCTGCTTTAAAGAGACGTCTATACAAGAAATCCACGATTGGCAGGTTTTTTTTGTTCCTTATGTGGGATATTCTGGCTGCTACTTGAAGGAAGGGCTTAAAAAGTATCCATGTGGAAATGAAAGCCTTTTACACAAATTGGATGTTGGTATCTCCTTAGCGCAGGCATGCAAAACCTTACAAATCCAGAATGCCACATTTTGTCTAAATGCAATTATTTGATGTTCAAAGTGGTCTGTTTCAACCTTTTTTTTTTGAGGTGTTTCAAGCTCATTATGCTTTCAGAATTATTGAGCAAGCCTGTTTCAAACACAGAACAATTGATTCAACCTTGACATGAAGTATTTTGAATTTGAAATTTTGTACAACACTCATATTTAGAAAAAAATATATATTAGTGTACTTCTCAATTACAGGAGCTATTTTCATACGTGTAAAATTGATTGATTGTAACATTATTAATACAATATGATAATACATGCTCAAGCATTATGGCAGTGATGGATACAACCAAACCAAAAGAACCATAAGGTTTTAAAAGGAAAAGACTATAAAATTCACCTGTAAATGAGATTTATCAGATCTCTCTTAAGGGCATTAACAACTAAGCCATAGCACCAAATAGAAGCATAGACTGTTTAGTTTCTCCAAAATGCTGCAACGTAAGAATTTATCTTTATTAAAAAAAATTATTGCAAATCCACAGTATGGTAGAACTCATGAGTTTTCTCAGGAACTTGGCATAAAATAAAAATGGAGGGTAAAATAAGCACAAAAGTCAGAAGTGTGAGTAAACTAGAGTTACTGTAACATAACATTAAGTTCATTGTTAAAAATGAGATCTGGAGAATGTTTCTGTATATTTATATTAAACAGCCGCATTTAGGTGCCTATTAGGCTTACAGAATTAATTTCTTTTTATCAGCTGCTGTTACAATGGGTGGTTCTACTGCACTATATTGTATCTCAGCTGCAGGTTTTCCACTGGTGTCAGGCTTACAGTTACTGGTTTTAAGAGCTCTTTGGTCTACATGTTGCCCAGGTAGATTGCAGCATCTAATCAAGTATGGCTGACTTAGCTTTCTATTTGAATATGACATTAACTGGAAAGTTGGGGGATATATGCTGACTGGCAAATACAGATAAAAAGCAAAGGCAAACTACAGATACTCCTTGACTTACGACCACAGTTGAGCCCAAAATTTATGTTGCTAAGCGAGATAGTGGTTGGATTTTGCCCTATTTTACAACCTTTCTTGCCACGGTTTTTAAGTGAATCACTGCAGCTGTTAAGTTAGTAACATGGTAGTTAAGTGAATCTGGCTTCCCCATTGACTTTGCTTGTCAGGAGGTCGCACAAGGGGATCACGTGGCCCCTGGACCCTGCAACCGTCATTACTTAGAACCAGTGGCCGAGCCTCCAAATTCTGATCGTGTAACCATGGGGATCCTGCAACGGTTGTGTGTAAAACAGTCATAAATCAAATTTTTTTAGTGCTATTGTAACTTTGAACGGTCACCAAATGAACTTTGGTAAATCAAGGACTACCTGTAGTTTTCATATCACTCCGAGAAAGTGGCAGAAATTTGGCAGTATACGCCATCAGGAATGGAGTCCAGTTGAAGATGACTTGTTAGTTTGTGAGCTTTAGATAAATAAGACTGGAGTATTTCTGTCCTTTTTGTAAGCTTAGTTGAAATTTCAGGTGGTGCCTTTTCTTCACAAATCCCCTTAGGAACGAAAGAGAATGTCTTCAACTGAATATTTGCTTGTAGAATTTCAGTATGCTTGCACCAGCTTAAATTGTTTACACTGAAGCTCAGAACAAAACGATCTCACCTTGCATTGCAATAGCGACGTGACAGGTTATTGTATTTAAATGGCATTATTTATTTTGCAAAGATGTTATTTTAGCTACACCACTATCAAATATTTGCAAATGATTTATGGAACACAACAGAGCAATTAGATTTAGGCTGACACATAAATTAATGCATATAACTGATACCTACAGGGGGGAAAAGAAGCAGGTTTCTTGGTGCAAAATAAACTTGCCTTCTGGATAGCATTTTCTGCTTCTTTCACCTTAAAAGACCACCATGGATTGTGGCTTTGGAGTTACTGTAATGTAAAAGCTTCCATGCAGGTTTTTTTTTAGCACGAACATGCTTTAGGCAGTCAAGTGTGTGGGCTGCAGTAGTTTTGTTTCTAAGGAGTGGTCATCAGTCTGAGCAATCTTGGAAGATTACATGTTTCGAGTACTACATTTCCCTGTTTTTAAGATCCTGTTCAGTTTCAGAAGTGATGCAGAACCTGCAAATGGCTGAGACTATCCTTGAAGACATGCAGGTCTAAAGTATTCAAAATATTTGCATGATTTACCTTGTTTAGGATATATACTTTTTATCCTGTTGATCAGCCAAAGGGTTTTTGCTCACAAAGGTTTTAAGGCCTTTAAACATTTAAAAAATGGAGTTGAGGAACCAAACTATTTATTAATCTAAGCCCTTTAAAAACATGAAATTAATCGGAATGAGAGGATGTTAAATGGGAAGTAGATGCTATTCCATCTTGTTGAAGATCATCTCCAAACAGAAGCCGTCACTTGTCCAGGATATTGGAGCTACCATTTTTAAAATCGTGATTCAGAAAGTGTTCACAGAAAAAAGCCCCTAACCACACATGTCTATGGAGATTCTCAGTCATCCAGGTCATGGCTGGCCCAAAGGTGCTTTTTCAAAAGGCAACTGGATTTTCTTGTTTTTGCCTTGAAGATGTTTCGCTTCTCATCCAAGAAGCTTCTTAGTTGATCTGAACAGAGAACTGAAGAAGCTTCTTGGAT
>JANHZT010003131.1:0-12134 GCA_032468215.1 Stegonotus admiraltiensis
TTTTGCCGCTTTTATCGCCACTAGGTAGGTCTTAATATGAGACCTCACCAGTGTTCGGTCAGATTCGGAATGGCTGGTCCTCCAACTGCTCTCCAGGTGTCTTTTCCAGCACTTCATCTCCCTCAGCTCCTCAGAGAACAAGCATCTCCAAATCTTCAGCAACCCCCCCCCCCAGAAAATCTCAGGTCTGGAGAGGGATCACCGCATCCCCGCTGACGCCATTGCAGCAGTGCTGCCGCTGCCCTGCCTGCCACCACCATCTCAGAAAGGAGAGGCCGCCGCAATTCGGCCATCATATCCGTCACCCCGCAGAGCCTTCTCACAGCCATAGCCCTATAGCCTCGATGTCCCGAGGGGCAAAAAACCCCTCTTGAGGCTGGGAGAAAGTTCCCTCAGCAGGACCGGGCCAGGATGGACAAAGTCGGCCTCAAGGAACCACAACAAGCCAGAATTCACCCCCATCACTTGGAGGTGCCTCAGATGGCCTCTGCCATCTTGCTCGTGCCTAAAGTCACTAGCACTGACCCTCTATAAAATCTGAAATCATAGTTCTATAATTACAGTTTTTGCAGAGACTTCCAAAGGTACATATATTTCTGCTCAACAGCAGAAATCTGAGAGAGTGCCTATGACATGAAACGCTATTAATAGTGAAACAATTGACCCACATATTTATTTTACCTATTCTATGCACATCTGAAAAAACTAACATACTTACTGTATCATACTGCACATGTGAGAAGTGATCAATGCTCAAAAATTCTACATTTATTTATGTAAGAACCATTATTAGCTCTGTTTTTAAATAGGCAAGCATGAGATTGCTAAGGAATTATGATGTTTGTATACCAAAGGAATCCACAGGATCTGATGATTTCAGCAAAATGATAGAAACAGTATTACACAGTCACAATGTATATCCTCTGTAATGTCACAACAAACATTCCAAAGATGATGCCGAAATTATGATTTGCTTTTTCTCAATCCAGATTTAATTGCACTAGTCATCCATAATACCATATCTTTTCATAAATGCAAGTAAGCGTTTAGAAAATAATTTCATTTTTTTCCCTCTATAAGGTTCAGTTTGGAGTGATTTAAGCAGACTGAAATAGAGTAAAAGTGACAGCATTAAGATTTATGTATCTTTCCCATAAATAGTTCTAAAAACAATACTAAGATGTCACCTTGCTTCTGAAAATTTGCCAATATAACATGCTATTTTTCACCGTAATTTAAGCAAACATATACACCAATAATATTTACACCATTTTTGTCAATTTGAAATTAATTTTCTTCTATTTATTTAGTTATAATGCAGTTAAAAGATAAAGACTGATTACATCTAAGACAATGTTTGTTGCAATGGTCTGGAAAGTTTTTCAATTCCTATATGTGCTTATAGTAAATATTTGAGCTTTATTCGCTTAGGAAATAATCACAATTAATATTCATGTTGAAAAACTGGTAATCTCATTGGCAAGCTTCACTTTTGTTAAATACTATCTAGAAAGTCACTTTGTCAGTCTCCCTAGAAAACAGTGTCCCCATATTGTTATTCAACACTCTACAAACTTGTCTAAAAATAAAATTAACCAGATTAATTTAGCCTCCATATCTTATTAATATGGTAAACAACTCTCCCTGAGTATTAGAGGCAAATGGAAATTGAATATTTACAGTATTTGTTGTTCATGACCTATCAAAATCATACATAACAGAAATGCTATGTCTTCAGTAAGGCCTTTATTCAATGTCCCATTGTTTGAAGAATTTGAAGAATGCCAACAAATGAGCCAAAATTAGAGACATTAGAGATTTCTAATTTAAGTGTTATTACCCTTGGTAAAGTATGAACCTGGCAATAAGATGCCCTGTTAGTTCCACACAATGCTTATTGACTATAAAATGTTCTGGGGAAAGGGCGGGGGAGTCATAATTTTATGATCAATACTTTATAGAAAAATAGACATGATTGCAAAGCAATGATAAAAAATATAGATATATGTAGCCTCTGCCTTCAGTTTGAGGGTAATTATAGATTATTCAAGAATAAAAATTTCTTATTTGTGGAACTATTTAGAAAATTAGAATTTCTTCTCTGATTTAGGTAAGAGAGAAAAAGTGTATGCTAACTTATTATGAAAATAATTAAAAAAGTCTCAGATATTGTTACAATCATTTTCACTTCCCACCACATTTCCTTCAGCTATAGTATACACCAACTATCTTCTTTTCCCATTTCTTTCCTGAAAGCTTAATCTTCTTCATTATTCCCTAGAGTCTTTTATGTGGACATTTAACTGTGCTTAACAAATGATCCCTGTATCCCATAAGGAGTGCCCATTCCTTTGGTTAAAGTAGGATTTTAAGCAAACTCAAATGAAAAACCACAGCAGCTGGGACCATAGTGGAAATGCTTCTGTATCTATATTTTAATACAGTTGATTTCTCTTATTTATGATCTAAAAGGCTTTATTCACTAAATAGAGAATAACAATCTATATATTTAATATTATATGTATTGGCAGCAACGAGAATTGTATTTGCACAATATTGGCAAAATGAGAACACCCCATCAGATGAAAATATAATTTGGAAAATATTGGATTGTGCAGAGATGGATAGATTGACATTGAAAGTAAAAGATAAATGAAATACAGAGTATTATTTAATGTGGAATAGGTTTTATCAATGATTAGAGATAAGAAGTAGAAATTAGATGAAGAACGAGCTGCAGGGTTCCAAGTAACAGCCCCAACGAAAGAAAACTCGGAGATGTGAGTTTCCTCAAAGTTACATTTTATTAGAGATGTCATATTGGCACATCTGGGAAAACCCGAATCTGAAAGCTTCCAGGTTTTCCCCACCCAAAGGAAAGTTCAAGTCCCTGCCCAACACCCACAAGTCCATCACATGGTCCAATCAAAACACCATCCCAACTGGAGATGCCTCCCAGTTCCAGGCTTCCAGGTGCAGGACAAGATGTCCTTGAGCCTCTGCGAAAGGAATGTTATTATGACTATATATCACCAATGCTCCACACAATCCTCCCTCCCAGTTTCCCATAGCAGTAAATGTGGCAGGTCTGAAGGCCTAAAACAAAAGATGGCTTCCAGGCCTCACAAGCATTGTTATGTTCAAGTAAAATATGAATGTTGTTTATTACTATAAGTATACTAATATAATCAATAGGATTATAAATAAGCTAATATAATTATAAATATGGTTAGAATTATTCTATAGTAATATCACTATTACTATCAGTATATATCTTACCTTTTCTTTTTTTTTCTTTTGTAAAATGGTATGCCCAGACAATACACTGTATTCAAAATACTTACATATAAATTAAAAAAAATTGACTTTAGAAAAAAGAGAGAATAACAATCTACAGACACTTTCCCTTTCTTTATACCAGTACTTTATTTCCCGCAACATTATTCTGTTTCACTCTTCCCTGCCTCCCTGCCTCCCATACAATGTCGACTTTCTGTCACATCAAACCTGTCTTAACCCATTTTTCATGTTGCCTTTTGAGACAAGCCTTCAATATTTGCAATTGCATACATACTGTACATGCACACATTGTCAATAAAGGCATCTTTATGGGGTTGTGCCTATTATTCCCTTTCCAGTATCTATAAGGGAAACTAGATTATTCTCTTGTGTATTTCAGTGATTGAAAATGTATGTATATTTATCAGAAAATAAGCTTCACTGATCCCACTGTGATGTACGTTTGAGTGGACATATATGCAGTTGCACTGAACACTACAGTTAACATATTACTTTCTAATCCAGTACAGCATCCTGTCCTCTGGCGGACCAGAACTGCAATGCAATTACATACATGAGTTATTTCCTTTTAGGAGAACATAGTCCTTCAGCACCGAACAATAGTATATTTTAGGTATCACTAACAAGCCATTTTGATGTTACATTATTTAGAAGTGTTTTGAAAAGTGTCAGTTCTCTCCTCCACTCACCCACACACACAAAAGAAGGAGAGGAAGGGAAAGGGAGAGAGAAAGACAGACAATAAAAATCCTGTTCAAATACACTGCTATAGATATTTGGAGTGAGAAGAGCAGTTCCAGCATTGAGAAGAGTGAATAGTTTTATTATGCAAGTGCAGAGATGTTCAGATATCTCTGGTTGATGCTGATGCTTTTGATGCATTACTGCAGGAGAAAACCTGCTGGTGTCAGTATAAAGTGAAGTACAATGAAAAGCTAAAAGAGATGAAAACTAATCAAGGAGAGAAGCAACCTAGAACTAAGGAGAAATTTCCTGACAAAACAATTAATCAGTGGAATGAGTTGCCTCCAGAAGTTGTGGGGGCTCCAACCCTGGAAGTTTTTAAGAAGAGATTGGACAACCATTTATCTGAAATGGTATTGGGCTTTCTGTCTGAGCAGGGGGTTGGAGTAGAAAACCTCCAAGGTCCCTTCCAACTCTGTTATTCTGTTACTTGCACATGGCTGTGTGACCAGCATCAAGCAACATTATTTTGGGAACCTATAGTTCATAGAGGTCTGAAGACAGAAGTTCCATCTCTCACTCACCCAACAAGAGCCCTTCCAGGAGGGATTTGTGGAGGCAATGCAGCTGCCTGCACAATGCAGCTGAAAAGAACAGAGAGAGACAAGTAAATACTGGTATTGCAGCTGCAAACTGGCATGCTTTCATAGACTTTGTTGTTCTTTTATGAAGAACAATTTTTATGATTTGCTTCCACAGGCACTTACAGTATGTCTTATTGTACAACAAAAACATGGGTGCAACATTATTATACATAAATCACGATTTATATACCTATGCTAGATGTCAATATGTAAGGGCAGCATTTGCATAATGATCCCACAGTGCAAATGTTACCAACTTTGTGTCCTTATTGAACTTTATTAACAAAGTGTGGCCAAGCTCTTTGTCTACACATTAAGTTTAAGATCCATTAATCTGGTTTTCAGCCAGAAAATAGTCTGATAGGTCTTTCATTTTAGTAGCTTCATTTACAACTTGCAGAAATATTTCGGTGTTTGACTTCTGTTTTCCACAACTAAGCTGAGTATTATGTCACATTACCCAAATTCTCCTACCTTAACAGAAGTTTAGTGTCATCATTCTTATTCTAAATTGTCACATTATGCCACATTTGCTGCATTCTGATTAAATTTAGACTGAGATATCTAAACTCAAATATCTGTCATCTAATTTTTCAATGAAATTCATTTAACAACACTGTTTCAGAACTATTTTACAAAAGTTAACATAGCTCACTGGGTTCTAATTAAGTTATCTGCATGCCTTTTCTGAATCAAATGAATATCTATATTTCATTTTACTTTTAATTAAAGTGTAAACCTTATTTCAATAAGTTGCTCTCTTTTACAAGATAATAAAAGGCAGACACTTTGTAACACATGTTCAAATTTATTTGGGTTGAGAACATTACTGTGACCGAATCACCTTAATATTCTCCATGCTTTTTTTGTGGGAAAAGAAATTGGAAAGACAATTTCAGCAAATGGCTCAGTAATTATTTGAGAAATGCACGGGACATTCCAAAGGGAGAAGGAGTCAAAAAACTCAATATGGCAGTTGTAACCACGGGATTAAAACCCATTTTAATGGGTTCATTTTTTCAATGCATGTAAAAAAAAAAGGATGGTTTTAAGATTGTATGGTTAAGGCTATCTTGCCACCATAAAGAAGGAACCTGTATAAATACTACCTAAGAAAAGCATAGGAAGATTAAATATGTATGGGCACTCTGATACGAAGATATAAAGTTGGGGATCTAAAGTATTGTTGCCCAGAACTGGCAAATTGTGGCAGGATTGATGTCTGAAAACTGCAGAGTGGGTAAAAGTGTTCCATGTAGCCTAGATAATGTGTTTATATGATGAGGATGATATAAATATCTCTGGTACATATCCTGTTGTTTGTACATGCCCAGAGTTGTAAGGGCAATGCAAAGGGGATCTTCACATATTGTTCGTAAAATCCTTGTTATGATAAAAAATTTCCTATTGTGTTATGTACACTATAGGGGAAACAGAACACCTGTGACCTGTAACCTTCACTGATGAGGGTGCTCAGACTGGTGTTCAATATTTTTATGTGCTGTTTGATGAGAACTTTAACCTTATCATAAACTACATCAGGTAGGAAAGATGGAGAAAAGTAACAGATGGATTTTTTAGTCAAAACTGCCAATTTCTAATCAGATTGGAAATCATAGCTCATGGTTAGGAAGGCAAGACTGGTAACATAAGCCAATAATTTAATATAGCCGACTTTACCCAAGCTTCCACTTTCAGGACATCTGTCTCTAGTTGCAGGTTGGCACATTCAATGATTCACTCATTCATTCATTTCTACAGAGCTAGGATTTGAAGGCCACTCTTGAGAATGTTGATTATACAAGTTCTAATGGGACAAAATTGGAAAAGGGAATCAACTCAGCATTATAAAAAAGCTGTCCAAGTGGCTTGCCTTCAAGCAGTATAAGCGCTATAGGTATGTAATACTCAGTTCTTGTTCTACAGTATTTAAAGATTTAGATGAATATCTGCACTTTAAATAATGCAGTCACCATGTGTGTTTTTATTGTCAATGGAATGGGGAAAAAACTGGTCCATTTTTGTGGCCATTAATAATGCCCATAAAAAGGTGGCAGATTTTTGATCAAGAGCGAATAATACATCAATTCTCATGAAATAGAATAAGTTCAAACTCAGTTTGAACAATATTTTTGTCCTATGTCCCAGAATTAACTAAAGGAACCAAGAGATTTAATTAAAACAAAACAGCAAACTACTAACAGCCAATTTTCATCTCAGCTGTGGAATGATGAATTACTGTACAATCAATCCCTCTATCTCAATATTGTTTTGAAATATATTCCCAACACACTATAGAATGCTGAAACAGTTTCTGGCTGCCACCTTTCCTATAATGTATCTTTATCATTCTGACCCCAAATATTTTATTAGGGAAGGTCAGATATCAAGGGATCCTTTATTTTATTTTTTTCACCATTAGTGAGCCATTTTATCTCAATGCAATGATATATTTTTATTCACTTATATCATGCCTCCTCTTCAAAATTGCCTATTAAAATAAATGCTTTTGATAATATTTTCAAACAGGATGAATTTAAAGATTCAAATTCTTCCACACTTTACTGTTCTTTCTTTCTTTCCTACGAGAATAGATTTCCTTTCCTTTAAGAGGTTTAAAAAAATCAGAACCTACCCTTTATTTTGTTAAAAAAAACATTTTTCTCAGCAATTTGACTTCAGTATTAAATACATTATACATTTATGAAAATGAAGAGTTTAGAAGCAAGACAAGATAAATGACTAGATTCTAAAATAAGGTAATCAAACAGGAAAATCCCTCCATAATGCCATTGCAGGTGCTACAGCTATGTACCTAATAAATAAAACACCCTGTAAGTGCCTATAAAATGCTCCAATTTTGCTCTTTTTCTGAGTTTTTATTTTTACAATTCTTACTTTTCTGTTATTTTATGTTTTATCTGTTGTTGAAGTTTAATAATGTTTATAAAAAAAGAGTTCTATTATCTTTAGTGCCTAGCTACAAAAGGCAATTTGTTTCTTCTAGTCAGGTAATTTGAACTCCACACAAATTTTAGATGTAGAATTATCTATATACACTATGATTTTTGTTTGATCTCTTATCAACAAGTATATTTTTGATAATACTTTCCTAATAGAGTACTCTAATTTCTGGAAAATTATCTTCTCCTATAAAAGAGAATCCTATTTTGATTACTACCATAAATCTATTTCAATCTTATTTAGGGGCAGCTTGAATGATAAGGTAGGTTCTCTTTTATTATTTATTCAGAATATTTATATATTTGGCCAATTGACAGACTCTGGAAAGTGTAAATTATAACTCCATCCATCCACATTAAAGTCATAAACTGTTGACTACAATTTTTCATTTTGGGCCAAATAACTTTTTTTAAAAAAGTTTTCAAAGAGTCAGATAGGAGCCAAGTATATCTGTAAGGACAGTGTGTTCCACAATGCAGAGCTTTTAGTAGTGTCTCTTGTCACATACCTTCAGATTTTTCAGAAGGCAAGTAGGAGGCAAAGCCCTCCAAAAATTCTAAACTGTAGCAGTACAAGTGGTCTAGCTACATAGCTCTCAGTAAATTGGCCTAGCTCAGGATATCAAGGACTAAGTAGCAGAGAAATATCCAATTAACCTAAGGGGCTATAAGTTATGGCAGAAGAGCAGATGAGCTGCTCAAAAAGGTTTGATAACTTTTAACTGTATAATAGGAGAAAGGTTGTATTGGCATGTGGGAGGAATAGACCATAATCTGCCACATGGGTCCAATGCAGGTTGGCAGATGTGATCAGTGTTAGTCTGGGGTATCCATCATGGCCTGTTTGCCTTGGGAGACCCTTCTGGATATGTACATGTCCAATGATTTAGTCCACAATTTTGTTTACACACACAAGCCCCTTCGCTTTGCCAAGACCCCAATCATGGAAGGTAAAATGGATGTTCTGACCAAGCTCCCCAAACATGACAAACCCTCTAATGTGAACTCAGAAGATTCCTTTATTAGAATGCCGGCAGGCCCAGCAAAAAGGTTATCTCACAGGCTAACAAGTCCAGCCGGCTGGAAGATGAATAGTATCTGCCACACCTATTCATCTCCACTCCCTGCCTTTTATCCCCAGAGCTAGGGTGGGGCCTCACTAGCAGCGGTGGCTCTTCCTTCCCCAGGATTGTCCCATGGCTTTCCACTGCTGTCTACTTTTCTGCCTTCGGCGCAGCCGTGCATCAGGCACTAGACCCCGCTGTTCTTCCTTTTCTTTATCAACCACCTCCAGATCTGGGGGCTGTTGACTCTCCATCTGAGGGCTAATGAATGGCCCAGGCTCCGCCTCTGTCTCTCTCTCTGCCATATCCATTCCGTCTTCTCCCGTGGAGCTCCAGGTTGCTCTGATGCTGACCCTGACTCCCACGCCTCCTCCTTCTCCTCTGATTGGGCTGCTGGAGGGGCCACCAGCCAACAGGCCACAACAATGGAACTCACATAGAATGAGGTGTATGACAAGACAATATAATATCTCCTATCCTTTTCTCAGCTTGCCTTGAAGAAGTATTTTCCAAACTAGACTGGGCAAAAGATGGAATAAAAATCAGTGGTGCCTATTTAAATCACTTAAGATTTGCAGATGATGTTGTCTCTTCTCACAAGATCCAGAAGAGCTACAAAGACACATACAAGAGCTGCACAAGGCAGGAGAACCCATTTGGCTTTAAAATAAACCTGAAAAAGAGCCAGATTATGTTTAATAAATTCACAAAAGAAAGAAAAAAACATCTCTGGGGAAGAATTAGATGTAGTAAACCACCATATATATAGTATATACCTTGGCCAATGGATCTTAATGGAAGGTGATACAATAAAGGAAATTGGTGTGTGAAATGTGGTTGGCAGGCATTCGGCAAGCTAAGCATAATTTTCAAGAACATCCTCTCCTATGCCTGAAGAGAAAAATTTTCAATCATATTTGGTAGAAATAATTTTCTAGTTTAGTTGTTGATTGTCATATTATTTTTCTATTATGTTACTGTTAAATCCTTCATCTGCTTGACTGCACTTCTGGAATTTCCTTTTAGTCTGGTGTTTTGACTTGTTTTTGAGGTAGTCATGACTTGCTGATGAACATATTTCTACTACTGTCTAACGTGGACCTTTCATGTTTCTTAAGAGGTCCCTAAGGGGGCATGCATAAGCGAACCAGCGTGCCTACCATCCCTGTCCTATTGTTCTCAATTATATGTAATCATTCTATGTGTTTATGGCTATGTTTTTGCCAATTAATATTTGCCTGACTAACTGAAAGCAAATCTGTTTTTTCTCTTCTATGTTCAGATCCTTGTTGGTTTCTAGAGAGTTTTATAGCTTGTCTTATTTGGAAATTTATGGCTATGTAATTAATCTCATCAGCCAGGCTATAGCAAGAGCACAAAAATTATTGTGAAAAAGAATTGCATTCTGTCTTACTGCTCTGTTACTTCTAATGAGTATAGGATCCTCATCAGACTCTTTAGATTCATGCACTGAATAGGGAGAATCATACTTAATAAGGTTATGTCCCCTAATGTATGTATTGGGGAATGCCATTCCACATAGGGTTTTATAGGTAATAATTAGCACTTAGAAATGGGCCAACAACTGGCCTAGCTGAATGGTTCCAAAATGGGAATTATTCTACTATAGTCGACTTCTCTGGTCTGGCTGCTACTTCCTCCACCTTTTGCAATTTCCAAGTCACCTTCAAAAGTAGCCTCAAATAGAGTACATTACAACACGCCTGTCATGAGTTGGTCAGGTTATCAGTAAAAGTTGTAAGGTATCAGTAAAATCATAAAAATGTATTGATATGCCCTGGCAGGATACAATATAAAATTAGAAACATAAAGCATGTCACAAAATTCTAAAAGGAATTTTAAAAACCTAGCAATAATTATTGGCACCAAACCTAGTAACAGGTACAGATCACTATTAAAAGCCCTGCAAAAAGTTCTTTTTAAAAGAACTTCAAAATAGCTATTGCCAAATCTTCCAAAAAGAGCATCACAGAAAAACATAGTCTATGCTACCACAATTATCATAGAATATATGTGAAAATGTAAGCATTCCCAACAAGGACAAGCACATAAAATAGTCAGATTTCACATGGAAGAAGCACCTTAAACACTGCTGCACAAGTAATAAAGTCCTTAACTGGATGAAATCAGCATATTATATACACTGGTAACTAATTCAGCATCCATATTACAGGTATTTATGTGGTTCTAATAGGCTGAAAAATTTTGCATAAATTAAAGTTTCTAAATATATTTTAAATAAAGCCAATGTAAAGTACATCAAAGAAATCTTGACTTGTGATGATGATGATGGCCCACCAGAGCCTCTGTTGTAAGTAGGGATATCATATAACTTGCAGATCAAGCAACCACCATGAGTTGGAAAACACCCAAGTTACAGATCTACTCTTTTAGGAGAATTCTATTCTATCCAGAGTATACCACCACTATATGGGTTCTGAGTAAACTGCAACTGTTTTGCAAGGGTTGAATTTTTAGTCTCTTTCTCTCTCCTCTCATTCTCTAACATGTTTTCCTTTTGCTACAAAATTAGGAATACTTTTCTTAACATTTATCATTTTATTTTATTATATAAAATACAAAGAAGAAAAGAAAATAGGAAATTAAGGGAGGGAAAAGGAATGAGGAAAAGGGTATGGGAGATTCAGAGGGGAAGAGAAAAGGAAAGAAAAGGCATTGATTTCCAACCCTTCCTGGCACAGTACAAGATAAACACTTTCCAACTTTTTGCTTTTACTTTTACACATTAATATATAACTAGTCATTCCTATAACCCTAAATCTTTCTGCTCAACAAAACCAAGGTCAAAAATTCATTTTTTTTCTTCACAAGCACGAATTCCAGAAGTGATATCCAAATAAGAACATATTTTGCTCTTTAAATAAAATAGTCAATTTAACTATTCCTGCTTTATCTTCCTTGCTATGGAAATCATGTGTATTTCTATTTGCACCTGGTAATCTTTGTGAACTGTCACCATTTTTATTTACAAAATTTATTATATTCTTTCAAATTCTTCGGCTGTACTGAAAAAAGGGGGGGACACCTTTTTTTATATTCCTTTATTTCCCTTCAAAGTACTAAACTTTTTTAAAAGAAAAGAACACCTTTTTTAAATCAAACATCTGTAATTCATCTTTTTGTCTGACTTCTTAACATACAAGCTTTGAACTTCAGTATTTCATTTAGCTCCTTCCCTCCGAACTACCCTTATAGATTTTTTTTTCTTTTGTAAACATCCTTTTTAACATACAGTTTTTTTCTTTAAATTGGTACATCATTTTCTTTCTTTCTTTCTTTTTTCTTTTTTTTGCTTTAATTTATATGCCGCCCTTCTCCGGAGACTCAGGGCGGCTTACAATGCGTTAAGCAATAGCCTTCATACTTTATACAAAGTCAGCTTATTGCCCCCACAATCTAGGTCCTCATTTTACCCACCTTAGAAAGGATGGAAGGCT
>JANHZT010003131.1:78074-100626 GCA_032468215.1 Stegonotus admiraltiensis
TGTTCTCTCGTTGTTCACCGCCCCGAGTCCTTCGGGAGAAGGGCAGCATAAAAATCAGATCAAATAAATAAATAAATAAATAAATAAATAAATAAATAAATAAATAAATAAATAAATAATTATGAATATAGTGTAAGAGATTCTTCATTATTCTTTGCCTCTTGGATTTGTTTCTAACTATTTATGCTTAATTACCAGTACATTTAATTTCTATAAGTTAGTAAATGTTTTCATATACCACTTTAAATATGTTTATAGGTTCCTATTTTCATAGCAGGCTTTTTATGTACATGATGAGGTTCTCTTATAATACAAAAATAAAGTGTATTATTTACAAAAAGGAAATCTTTTATCAATTGTTAAGATTTAGTATGTCAAAATCTTACTAAATAATAATAAACAGTAAACTGTAGAGATATTAATTTAATTACAGTGTAACAGGTAATATTTATTAATAGGCCTAGCAAAGAAATGTTAATTTTATTTTCAACTTTTCTATATTACAGTTAAGAAATGCTGAAATCTGTCATAATCATTATTTCACAAATATATATCACAATATAGAATTTAATAACACAGTTGTATTACTTTCTCTTTATTTTATACCATCGGCATCTATAAAATTGTTTATTCTTAATGTACAGAAAGGATAACACAGCAAGATGGGTATTTCAGCATCACAGAAAGTTGTCTACTTCAGGACAATTTCTTAGTGCTTAAATTAAGCCTGCATTTATCATTCTTCAAGACACCAGTAAGCCTTTTAGCCTATTATGCTGCCAATTTTCAATTCACATGCACAGCAATAACCTTGAATTCCATTTACAACTAACTAGCTAGCTAGATACCTAATTTCAAAATATGCATATACACATACGTGCAAGCTCAAGCTGTCACTGTCATTGTTCCAAGGTTAGGAAGGGAAAAAAATGGAAAAAGTTGCATGCTCACTGTGAATGTATTATTAGCAAGTTATACAGCATGCCACTATAGTGTCACTCACAAAACAGTAATTCTCCATAACTTCAAGTAGATACATTGGAACAAATTAATATGCTTTCCTCTAAATTTATCATTTACTAAGCTGCATTAGAATTTGATGAAAAAGAAATTGTTTTCTTTTTCTTTCTTTTAACTGATTTTTTTTCCACGTGATGAGCTATAAGAGGTCCTGCACTTAGTTCAATTGAAAGTAGCTACGATATGTTGTCCCACAGTATGCAGTCTTCTTGGCTTCCTTTACCTGAATTAAATGCCATTGAATGACAACGAAGAGCTTCCTTTTCTTAACAGATTGGACAGTTACATGAAAAAAGGGCAGAGTGCTGAGTGGCACACATATAGAGGCAGGCAGACACATTTGCCATAACCACAAAACTACCATTACAACAATGTAAGAAAAACAAAATAAAATAAACAAAATAAAACACTCTGAAAATAAATTGAAAACTTATCTTTGAGAAAGGAACTAGAATCAGCATAGAGTTGATTCTAATGCCTAGTGAATAGATGGTTTGGAAATCTATGCACTAAATAATCTGATTTTTTTCTCCAAATTCTCTGCAGTCCATATTTATTTATTTGATTTAAATTCCCCCATTTCCTCCAGGAGCTCAACCAGGTGTACATACCAGTGGTGGGTTGCTATCAGTTCACACCGGATCGGGCAAACTGGTAGCGGCGGGAGTGGGAGTTTCCACCCACCTACCCGTTCTGTACATGTGCAGAAGTATCATGCACACGCGAGCCCGCACGCGCACATGAACAAACCTGTAGTGACAGGATTTGGAACCCGCCTCTGGTACATACCACTCCCGTGATCCAACATCTTAACTCACATACCACACTTTTGAAGTTTAATTCTACTAGGACACTTTGAGAATGATCAGATGATAATGACAGTTCTTAGCTATAATTGCATACATCCATCTACCCATATATTCATGAACAAGCACCAATATCAGTATCACCCCTTCTGCTTTTTAATTACATAAATCTCATGTGTAAGGGTTATAGAGTTACAGTTCAGAAGTCTAGATTTTGTTGAGATAGTTTCAATTGTTATTACCTACTGTTATTCCTGAAACATCTGGCTCTGTGCATCCAGAATATGATGGTCTTACTTCACTAAGAACCTCTATTGTTGTGTCATTATCAACACCTTAAATTTTATAGCCATAAGCCTCATCAAATTAGAAATCCATTTCACCTGGCACCATATTAGGCTGCATCTGCTTATGTGTTGCTTCAAGTCAATTACACATCCAACCATTGTGCCTAATGATAACTTTCTAACTATTCTCATTATGGTTTAATAGGAAAAGCATTCTCCATAAAATACTAATATCTCAAGCATTACTACATAGCTTATAAGAGAAACTTTGCATTTTATTAAGCATATATCAGCAAAAGTTCCATTTTCTTGAGGTTTATATAATTCACATTTTTAATTTTGATGTGTTGTATCATGACATTATCACATTTATTACATGATTCCTGAAAAACTGATTTCACCTAAATCAGTGTTTCTCAAACCTCAGCAACTTTAAGGTGTATGGACACATCCCAGAATTCCTCAGCTAGGATGTGTGGAGTTGAAATCCCCACATTTTAAAGTTACTATAATTAAGAAACAATGATCTAAATGACTAGTCCGTAAACTATTGTTTTTACCTCAAATTGCTTTAGTTGCCATCAATGAAAGCATTGGTCAAAGAGAGTGCCTGCACAATATTAATTACAAACGAAAAGCCATCAAGACAAAGAGGAAAAATACCCACACGCTAATAGGATAGTATAGGAAGGTAGCAACATTTGTGGAACAAAATACAACTAAGCTATTTGTCAGGAAAGATATTATCATTAAATTGTATTTTAAAAGTAATATTAAAGTACATTGACAATTCTAGATTATCAATTATCAATTATTTAAAAGCATAGAAGCATTTTCATAGCCTAGAAATCTTACAGGCCTTGATTTCATAGAAACTGTTGACATACACAAATGCTTCTTTCTGTTTTGCCTAGATTCTGTGAAAAAAAAAACCTTGGGTTGAATATGAAGACATGGGAATCCTTTCTGTGGAATCTGACCTATTTTTACACTTCAGTTGACCAATAACTACAGTATATTCAGATAATGTAGAATTATGCTTAAAACAATATGATGAACAGTTTTGTTAAGATACATGAAACATGATATAATTTGATCTTCCTGATTCAAAACACCACTGTCTTATACAAGAAATAATTTAAATAAAAGCTATGATACAATCAAAAGTATGATTAAATTAAATACACATAGAAACTTAACGTAAAATTTGTTACATTGGATGTAAGGTGAAAAATGGCAATTAAGGAATCTATGTATCAAATTATCTTCTTGAGACCATTAACACATCAATAAATTCATATCATTAAATGAAACTAAAATATCTATCTCACAAAGATTTTCTATGATGATAAAGATTTTATATTACAACTGTTTAAGAAAGTTTGAATTTCTGTTGTCATTTTATAACAAGTATTAATTTGTTATTAATATTAATTAATTAATTAAAATTAATTAAAATTAATAACAAATATACTGTCAATCCATTTCTGAAATCAGTTTTAGTTGCAGAAAATATTGCATAAAATAATAATCAACTTACTAATATCCAGTTACGTAATATCCAGTTGTCACTTCTATTAAAAATATTAAATTATGGCAGTGATATTTTATAATATTGTGATTTTATATGGTTTTAAGCATACACACGTGTTTTTCTCTTGCATCTTCTATCCTGTCAACAAGCATAATTAAAGAAGTGACAACTTCTTTATTTGTTTATATATTGATTGAAATGGAAACTATTGCAGCAAGCTCTTCCTGTGAAACTTAGCTGCAAGCTGTGTGTGATAATTTAGCCAATTTTTTTTGTTCTCCTATTCCACTACTGTGCATTTAAAAAGTGTGACTACATATGAAGCAAAGATAATGTGAAAAGTTGTTCCATGTTAACTAAAATATGAAGAAACACTAACAGCGCTATCTGATCTAATATTTCATTCTCACTTTGGTCTACCAGATAGCAATAGCATTTAGAGTTAAATACCGTTTCACAGTGCTTTACAGCCCTCTCTAAGCAGCTTACAGAGTCAGCATATTGCCCCCAACAAGCTGGGTCCTCATTTTACTGACCTCGAAAGGATGGAAGGCTGAGTCAACCTTGAGCCTGATGAGATTCAAACTTCCAAACTTCTGGCAGCCGGCAGTCAGCAGAAGAAGTCTGCAGTATTGTCTTCTAATCACTGCACCACCACAACTCAGACATTTATGAAAACCCACAAAAACTAGAAAACTAGCATCTTTCTAGTTGCACTTTCTAGAGAGTGGCCATTGAGAGATGCTTAAATGTTATCTTATTTCCGAACACTTATTTCACTTTGTGACTGTGATATCCTTTTTATCAGGATATCGGAAGTTGATATGGCTTACAACTCCCAATCTATGGACTGGCACCAGTCCGCGGTATGCTAGCAACCAGGTCATGCAAACAAGTGAAGCCCCATCTATGGGATGAAGGCAGAATGCAAAACCACACTCTCTCCAATCCATGGAAAAACCTCTCTCCACGGTCCCTGGTGCCCAAAAAGTCAGGGGCCAGTGGCTTATAACACTGCAATTTCCTGATAGTCTTCTATCCCAGCACTAATCAGTCTTTACTTTTTAAAGATCAGTTAAGGTCAGCTGGAAATATCACTTACTAGTTCATCATTAAAAACAACACTTTAAGCTTTTCTCAGAATCCCAGCAATGGACAACTATCCACGAACACCCAGATATTGCTGGAATACTACTTATTTTGCTGTTTGTAACCATCTGTAGAATCATAGACAGCATTTCTTAAATAGATCTTAATGAACTGAGAAATCAGCTCAGATTCAGTATGAACTAAAGAGTTAAAATGAGCATGATTTTATTTAAGCTTGCAATATGAGACCAAACATATTCAATTTGAGTCACTTTGAGATCCAATTTGAAAAGAAGTTTAATCCCTAGGCAATAATGGGAAAGCAGTGGAACACCTGCAGCTGCCTCATTTTATGGTAGAATGAGGTGAAAATAATATAGGTAGGCAATTTAGAAGACATTAACCTGGTGTTTTAGTCACATATTTTAACATTTTTTTTAATTAAAAATCCTTTTCTGCACTTCTTTTTAGGAAAAAGAAACAACACAGCAATCTCCAAACATCCAACAAAAAAAAATTATTAAAAAGTTACACTATACAAATACACAAGATATCCTAGGTTTTTTTTAGAAATAATACTTCTTTTTAAAAAAATTTGTCTAAATAGTAAAATTTTTTGCACTTGATTTTCTGGAATTCCAGACTTGTTCGACATTGAGGAAAATCCTTTGGTATGCCTTGTGGGAAGGAAATAATAGCAATATCAATAGTAATATTAATCATACTACTAATGCTACTATTATTCCTATAATAATTTAGTACATGTATTTTTACAAATCACTCAGCAGCGTCTGAGTGGTTTACAAATTGTTAAAAACACGAGAAAACAACAAAAATAAAAAAGAGCAAAGATAGATAGGAGCAAAGAAAAAGAAGAAAATGGGTTTCAATCATGGTGGCCAAAGACATGGGTGAAGAGCCATGTCTTCAGAAACCATCAAAACACCAATAGAATGGGGGGTTGAATCTTCGGGAGGCCCAGGGCAGAAATGGAATGGCTTTGCTGCTTCTAATCACTGGTTGTAAATAGATGCCAGGAAGATTGGCATGAGAGTTGACAAGTTTGGTCCTTCCTAGAAAATAGATCTTATCATTTCCTGGTCATTGTCTCTTTTACGCAAGTTTAGAACCATGATCATTGAGCCTTGCATAATTATACTGCCCATGATCACTAGATTTTGTGAGGTACCATGGGATCAACTAGTTTTAAAGTTTCCACATTCTAACCAACTTACTATTCTACACTTGATTTTAACTACAAGGCTGAATAAATCAATTAAATTGTAACTTAAACCTTGAAGTGGTTTGAATAAAATTATATTGCCACTGAATCTTGAATGAAATCATGCCCTCTTTGAAAGTTGAATTTCCAGTTTGACTAAACAAGGTTGATTCACATAGGCCTAATGTGCGTAATATACTCTGATGCAGGAAAGAGGCAATTAATTTGTAAAGTACTTCACAGCCTTTATAGCCACCTGGTTAAATTTGTTGGAGAACATAGCTTCAAGTGGTGAATTTTCTTTATTTAACTGGTGAGATTAAGCTTAATCAAATCAGCCCACTTTTGATGCTTTGCCATTCTTCTCTGCACTTTTTCCAGTTTCTAGCAACCATTACAACACCTGCTATTTCAGGTGTAATCTGATTATTGTTGTGTAGAGCAAATACATCACATTCCATGTTCCCAACACTATATGTTGCTGATGCTGCAAAAGATTACATGGCTTTTTGGCAATTACAGCACACTATAAAAAATATCTATAGATCTGTCACATCTTGGACATACGCTGTTTCAACTCCTCCCCTCAGGACACCACTATAGGGCATTGCATGCCAAAACAACTAAACACAAACAGTTTTCCCCTCATGCCATCACTCTGCTGAACATCTAATTCCCACAGTACTGTCTTACATCTAAGTATATTTACTCATGTATTACTTTTATCCTTCTTATTTGTTCCACTAATTTCTCTTATTGGCATCATTAATACAATTATTATTCTTTCATATTATGATTATTATTACCTTGTTGTTTTGCATTTACACTGAGAGTTTATCCACTGGAGATATATTCCTTGTGTGTCTATCATACTTGGCCAATACAGCTATTCTATTCTATTCTATTCTATTCTATTCTATTCTATTCTATTCTATTCTATTCTATTCTATTCTATTCTATTCTATTTCATGCTTAATATGTGCTCTATACTTGGCCAATATGTGCTCTATACTTGGCCAATACATTCCATGTTCCCAACACTATATGTTGCTGATGCTGCAAAAGATTACATGGCTTTTTGGCAATTATAGTGGTTGAGGTACTAGGCTAGAAACCAAAAGACCGACTTCCCACTTTAGACACAAAACCAGTTGGGTGGCCTTGAAATGGGCACCCTCCTTCAGCCTTACAAAATAAACAATAGCAGACTACTTCCAAAATATTGCCAAGAAAACTGTAGAAATTTGTCCAGGCAACCACCAGGATAAACAATGACTCAAAGGCATGTGCAAGCACATACACAAAATCAAGAAATCCACAGGTACTTCAGCTGAGCCAAATATAGGAGCATCATGACACGGTGGTTAGAACACAATATTGCTGGCTAATTCAGCTCATTGCCAGGGGTTTGATCCAGTGGTGGGTTCCTCCTGGTTTGGCCCAGTTCGGCCGAGCCGGTAGCGGTGACAATATGATGTCACCGAGCCGGTTGTCTTTGTTTAGGAGCTGAGCCCTCCTGCCCCCCCGCGTTATTCTTACCTTTTATTTGGCCCCGCCCCCAATCTATTCACTGCCTCCCGAGTACCAGCTGATCGGCTAGAAGGAAAAAATCTGTTTAAACTCTTGCTGCGGAACTTCAAAGGGCCACCCTACAGCTGATCAGTGTTAAAAGGCAGTGCGGTTGTAGACCAGTGCGCTCAAAAAACAAATAGGTAGACCGGTGCCTCCAAAAAACAAATGGGTAGACTGGAACGCTCCAAGAACAAATGGGTAGACCAGTACAGCTCTGCAAGCAGTTAAAAGCCTAGTAGACCAGTACCTCTGCTAAATCCTAAAGAATTGTCACATGACCATCAAACCATGCCCACATAATAAATCATGCCCACAGAACCAGTAGTAAAAAATTTTAGAACCCATCCCTGGTTTGATCCTAATCAGCTCAAAGTTGACTCAGCTTTCCATCCTTCTGAGGTTGATAAAATCAGGATCCAGGTTGTTGGGGGCAATATGCTGACTCTTTAAACTGCTTAGAGAGGGCTGTAAAACACTGAAATGGTATATAATTCTAAGTGCTATTGCTATTGCTATCTTTGCATCCAGCTTTTCCTACCTGCATAACATTACATTTCTCATGAATGTGCTATTGGATAGGGTCCAATATTCAAGCCTATCAACATCATTTTTAATCTTCAAGACCTCATCACAGCTTTGTTTCATCAGGAAATTGGATGAGCATCACTTCAACATCTAAGCATTTATGGAAATATTAAAGAACGCCAGGCCTAGGAAAATGTTGTGGAATAGCCCACTGCATATTTCTCTCCATACAGTCATATATCCATTGAATACTATGCATTGGTTCAGTTTTTCAAACAACTATGAATCCATCTGGTACTGGGAGCATCCATAGTCCCATGTTATCATGACTCTAGTCAACTTTGTCAAAAGCCTTACTGAAGTCTAAATGTATTTCATTTACAGTTAATATAAGAAAATTAAATTTGATGTTTTTAATATGCTGAAGAAGACAGAGGGAAGCTAATAGATTTGTTAAGTTTATACAGAAAAACCACTCGTTTGAACTAATTAGATGAAATCCAACTTTTTTGGTGGCTTACAGTGACCTTCTGCCAATTTCCCAGAATACTTTCCAGAATAATGAGAATATGTGGAAGCATCCCAATGTGTTGAAATATTCAGAGGAAGAAAATACAATTTAACAAAGTCATTTTAGAAAATAAAGAACCCAGTTTCTGCCTTTTCATCTTTCTCTATTTCATATTCATCTTTCTCTTCCTGTGTTAGAAAGAGGAATGTATGTGTGCATATACTGTATGTTTGGTGATGTATTTTTTATGTGAAAATGATATATGTATGAGAAAGAATGATTAGTATACCTAAATGGAGATCAAATATATATATAGAATGTTTTAATTTGCATTTGTTTAATTTTAATGAGAAGTTCTTAGTGATTTAAAGCTTTTGTCCTGGTCTTCTTGGCGCTGCAGCCACCACTCCCTTTTTTTAAGGATATGTCATAGTAGATTTATTGTTTTCTGCTTTAATTGGAAACTGTAGGCTGACAAAGCATTCATAGTTTAATATTTTGCCTAAGTTTGTAATTATTTTCTCCCTATTCATGATTTTGGGAGTGATCACTATAAATTCAAGATTATATTTGATATAAATATAATATGACAGATTTATTAGAAAGCAGAAAGCATCCATGTATAAATCAAGTTATAAAAGGATAATTAAAGAACTCCCAACAATTTCCAATATTACGGGATTGAGGAACTTCTGGGCCATTGACTTAACTGGCCTTAATAGACTGTCCAGTCTTCAGAACCTAGAACAAGGGCCAGCTTCCACTGGGTAAAGCAAACCACAGGAAAGGCAGTTATGATTATTGCTAATGTTTTTGAGCTGAATTGTAATTGTAATTTAGCCGCCATCATTTCCATTCTCCTGAACAGGAATTAAGATATAGTAATTATTAAGCACTGGATTTTGGAAGAAAATCCTCCACATGCCATATTCAATTAATCTATCAATAAATATTATCTTCCCTCATTTTCTGTAATGTATCTGTGCTCTGAATTTTTACCTGTCCAGTTTCCATTAAGCTGATTACTGTCATAGGAATGATGTAAGATTTCAACAGGAAAGAAACTGAACATAAAGATATTACTGTTCAGGAAATACATCCAATCTTGTCCCTTCCATTACAGCACTGATTTTAAAAAATTACCCCACAAATAATAAATACAGTATCTGTTCTCTTAATCCTAATTATGACAATTAGTAAATGGATGACTCCCAGGATGAACCTTAGCCCACATGCCTAGATCTCTTAACAGGACCCATTTATGGAAAGAGCTTGGGAACATGTTAAAATTTTAAATTAAAAGTATGTAACTTTCACACATCAAGTAATAGAAGATTGCACGCAGACACAAAGTGAACTGGTAGTAAAGGTAAGTAGAACCCACCCCTGATCTGTATGTTCAGAGGGACTGTGTTTTTAGAATTAGTATTCATCATATAGTTCATTAGGGAAATTTTTGTGATTTCTAAAAAACTTTATTTGCTGGGCAACCCTGCAAAAAGCTACATTTCATTCAAATGTGAATCTTCCCCTGTTTCATTTAGCCCAAGGTGCCCTTCCAACAAATCTCTCTTGTGTTCCATTACGGTCCATATTTTTTTTGTCAAATATGGCTTCTTTGTCAAATTGTCACCATGTTTCAACATTTTTTTTAACCATATTCTATATTAAAACATGTAAAACCCTTTTCCTTTATACCCAGACTATAAGGTACTGCAAAATAAATATTTAATTAGGGTAATCTTAAAACTTTTTAACAACTTGATAAAGGGCTATTTCTGCTTAGGTCACTTGGAGCCAGTTGTTAGTTTAGTTGACTAACTTATTTAATGAGTTAATAATGTATTGGCATTTCAATTAAAAATATAATTCATAATGTTTTAGAGTTCTTTTGTTAGCCTTCATGCATTTGTTGTAATGAGCTATTTGCCTATTATGATTTATGCTTTGAAGCCATGGGATATATGACAAAATAGACCTTGTACTTTAAACATTCATTTATACTTAGTTCTTCTAAAAAGAAAATCTATACTTTCCACTGTGTGGAAACATGAAAACTCTCCAAGCATGACTATTAGAAGATAGTATTATTTAGGCATGAATTATTTAGGCATGCTTGTACCACGTATATATTGTTATCTCACCTAGCAAAAAAATAGTTTCTATGCTCTTAGTGGATTCACTCATTAGTCAAAGGATTGTGAAATAATAGAAAAATATACACTTATTGGAACAGACTTCTCAAACAACACAAAATATTAGGTATTTCTTGATTTGAATTCTGTTTTTAATCTTGTTTTTTTTGCTAAGACATCCACTCCTTAGAGAGAGAAATGTTAATAGAAAATGAGCCAAAGCAATTATTAAAGGATTAGTGGCAAAATCTTATGATAATCCATGAGATTAACTTTCATGTAAACATGAATAAATTTGCAGCATATGTCCTGATGGAATAATATGTATCTGATCAAATTTTCAACCTTCATTCAATTATTATTTATTAGAATATTTATGTTGATTGATTGATTACATGTCCTCAATTTACTGTCAGTCTATGGTGGCCATGTATTCCCAAGCCACTACTCCACATCTGAGGCAGAGCTAAGCTTGAGCCCCTGTTGGATGGCCCATCTTGGATTTCATATTGTTTTTTTGAGCTATTCATGACTTTATGTTTTCACTTTCTTTTTTATTTTTAATTGTAAGCCAGAGCTGATGGAAATTGAGTGGCCTATAAATTGTATTAATAAATTTTTAAAAATGCAGCAAAATCAAATATTTATTGACTCCTTTCTTGATTAAGATTTTATTACTTAAATATAGCCAAGAAATTTTTTAAAAAACCCATGCTTATAGTTACATGTAAAAGTTTGGGCACTTCTGGCCTAATTATATTTTCAGCGAATTCCTAAACGAACAAAAGCTGACATAACTAATGCAAAGCACAAAGTTAAATACAGCATGTTTTGCAAAGTTGAATGTATACTTATCAAACCTCTGTACCTGTCATATTCGTTTCCCCCTATTTTGAATCCATAAACAGCAGCATATAAATAATAATTATAAATGTTAAGGGAACAAATTTAATTTTTTAAAGAAATAGTAATCTGAGCCATCAGACATATAGTACAACATCACGTAAGCTCAAGGGTACAACATGGCAAAAAACTCTCATTCAATAAAGATTAGGAAAGAATACTTGAAACTCTCCATGAAAAACCAAAAGCTTATGGAACTCATAATTATTTCTGTAGCAAAAGGCAGAAGACAATACAAGAAAGTTGATGGAGTTTGGTCTATCAGTCATTCAGCCATGTTTGACCTTGACTATAATTTTGTAAGGGATGCCTATTTTTTCTTTTAATGTTTTTCAGATGCCTCAACAAAAATAATAGAAAATCATTCCCATTGACTATGAAATAATAGATTATTCTTTGTATGGACAGCCTTTAGCCTTTTGGATTTCAAGTTTTTAAGCCAAGAGTCATGATAATAAGGTAGGCCTATTTTCCTGTGATAATAACATCTATTTAATGTGGGTCAATTAGTGTAGTGTTTATTTCAAAGAGGAGAAAATTATCCAAGATTCTTCAATATAAGAACTGTATAATAAGGCAGCAAGAACAAGCCAGAAGGAAGGAATAGGCTAATGCATAGATAAGTTATTAACATTTCATGTGCATGTGAAAAGATAGAGACAGAAATTTCTGAGCTCTATTTAACCTTTATTAATTATGCTCTCATTCCACTTTAATCATTTATAATTACTTACAGTACAAAAGTGTATCAAACCATTTTCTGTGCAAGACTCTAATTTATACAGAACCTCACCCTAGACGAAGGTGTTCAATGACAATTAATATTTCATCAGCATGTTTCACTATTCTTTATTACACTCCAAATGCCCCTGTGCACATGGACATTAAACTTTTACACAGTCTAGCTTCTGAGTAATGCACTGACTAAGCCAACTGGGAACAGCAAGGTTCCCAACACTCAACACTCAAAGAGAATTAGAATATACTTTATTTCATTGACATGACAACCCTTTCTTTTATAAATATCAAGTAGGAAATTCAGAAAAATCATATGAAGATTCCCCCTTATAGTGACAGATTATTGGCTCATCTCGCTCAGGTTGCCAGTTTTAGATTAGTTTAACTGGTAATTAATGATTGAAAAAGGATTCTATCATAGAATTTCCAGGAACAAATGTGGGCATTCTATTTTCAAATATCTGGCAGAAATGATTTCCAGCTTGCATTTGAAACTATATATAGAATTAAAGGGACATTTGATTTATTCACTGCAATGTGGTAGTTTATTCACTGCAATGTGGTGCAGAGATAGCAGGTCTTCCAAGTTTTGTCTTTAACATTTAAAAATGTTATGTGAGCTTATACCATATATGATCTTTGCAGTTTTATGTTTGGAGGTATTGTTAAAAAATCTCCTACTTTCACATAAAGACTATGTATTATATATGCATATTACTTTGCACCTCAGTGATCCGACACTTTTGTCACTTTTTGACAGCTAAGTCGGTGTATTTAAAATTTAGAAATGGTGCAAGAAAATCTGCTCTTAAGCCAATTTCCCATTAGAGGTAGTGGAGCTCTATAGAGCTTGTAATTATTTTTCATTGGAAGGAACATTCTTTCTGGCTGTGGCTTTCTAGCTCTGTCTCACCATTGTCTTAAACGACTCTGGGTAGTGTAAAACATACAATGGTTGTAAAAATGTTCAGGTGGTCCTTAAGCCCAATAGGGACCAGGAACTGTGGCCATTAAGCACATGATCACACCAGATGTATGATATCAGTTCTGTTCTGGCTGTTAACAGCCACATTCATTAAATGCATGTGAATATGATTTAATCATTTCCTTATCAAATTAAAAATTATAATTCTGGAAGAGTTTTGTGAGCTTCACCCACAGCTTCATGGAGCCAGATGCAGTCTTGGTTATTAGTGCAGTAATTTTATCTTACGTTTTTCTTTATACTAGACTGTTCTATTCACCACCAGAACATACATACAATCCATTTTTAGCTATTCCTATTTTTAGAATCGCTAGTTTTTTCTAAAAGAAATTACAACAACACTGAATTACAACAATATTTCAAACTTATTTTTGTTACTAGTATGTCTGAGAAAACTAGACTTATCACTGAAAAGATTATAAAAATACACTCAAGTCCAAAATATAAATGAAAAATGCAAAACACAGCAACCACATTAAAATAAGAAAAGCCCTTTCAGCAAAAATAATAATAAAGAAAAAAAAACCCAGCAAGTGTTTCCCTAGTTTGCACTGTGCGTTGTAGAGTTCAATGAGCACAAGTAAAGGCTGCACATTAAGACACAGCAAAATTGGTTTGCTGAGACCTGAAATAGGGTTAAGCACCCAAACAATCAAGTTTCCATGGGATAAAGCTGGTTGTGGAACTAAAGCTGGTTGCTTAGGGAGATAAATTATCAGCTTGAGGAAAAAGAATAAGAAAAATCAATGCAGGAGTGAAGAAATGTTATTGTATGAGACAAAAGGCTGGGTAGTCATGAAGCACCAAACAATTTCATCTTCTAACCTCTGCTCCTTGTGATTTTTTTAACTACAATTACATTGTGAAGTGTGTGTACCTAGCGGGGGAAAGGCTTTTCTTTTGGTTTCCTTCCTACTGCTCCAAGCATCAATAGTTTATTTTGTACATGAAATTTGAAATCGCTATCATTCGGAGTACGATAGCATATGATATTTTATAGACTAGAAATTGTCTACTCAGCTTAAATGTGTCCTATTAGCATTGTTTCCTAAAGTTGTCTATAACTCACAACCTGGAGAGTCCTGTTCTTCATTTGTACCATGCAAAATATCATCTTTTCTTCTCATGTCAAAGCTTGTCACAAAAGAAAAATGAAAAGAAAGCAGCTATAAGATTATCATAGTCATAATTCATTTTATTAATTTATTTATTTAAACTGGGAGTATTAATATGAGTAGCCTACATAAAATCCTGCTGGATAAAAACAAACACAAACTCTTATATTATCTTACTTTACTACCACAACTTGAGCTAATCTGGCCTGCAAAACAAAAACAAATACTAGATGGCTGCAAATATAGATGCTATGTAGCAGTCACCTGGTAGTTTGTAGGTCACATATATAGACCTAGTCCCCAACCCAATTTAAGGAACCTAAACTTTGAAATAATAAAAACAAGAAAGAGTAGATATTTCAACAGAAAAATTATTCTTTATGATGGACACCAATTGTAAAAATGAGCAAAAACAACAACAAAAACATTTGGGTCATCCCTGTTTAAGCAAATATTTACTGGCATCAGGTGGAACACAATTGTTTGCTGTCCATAAACGATATTATAGCCTAACTTTCCAACCTAATTTACTTCCAGATGTATGGACTTAAATCCCCAAATTCCTCAACTATCATGGACTTCATTGAAAATTTGTGGAATTGAAATATGTATATCGATGACAGAAGCATTTGGGGAAGCTCATTAAGTCAGAAGTGAACAATATTCCTCCTTCTGTGGTAAAATACATTCCTGTGTAATAATCTATTTGGAGTTGCTCGGTGACATAAAAAGGACCACAGCAAAGTAGATGTATTATTATGCTCTCACTGAGAAAGGAACAAATTGCTCTCACTTTGCATAATCTACTCATTTAAATACTCCTTTGAATTCATTTTTGCAAAACCCAGCCACAAACCCAAAACGCTCTCTCTCTCTCTCTCTCTCTCTCTCTCGCTCTCGCTCTCCCTCTCTCTCTCTCTCTCTCTCTCTCTGTGTGTGATTAATACTGTTTTCACAAATTGCACAAAGCAATTATTTGCTAAGCTACATGTTGTTGAATAAGTCACACACCAAGCTTAACCATAAACAATGGTTTACAAATAGGTTCATGCACTATACTAGATTCCAGCTAATTACATTATGTCTTCCTGGGCTTTATGAACCTAAACTGTGTGTAATTCCAGAGATGTTATTTTAGGGACGACCAATATTTTTATGATCAGGGATGATACTTATATGACAGTATCATGTAAGGCAACACATAAGAAGACAAAATGGCTGGATGGTCACGAAGCCAGCAGAATAGCAGTATCCAAACCTTTCAGTCCATGTTGGAGGTTTGGGGTGTTTTTTGTAAATAAAGACAAATGATTAATAGTTACCAGAGCAAAAAAAAAAAGACAAGATATAAAATAAACAAATCATAAATTTTGCTTCACAAAATCTCCTCTCAAAAAGTAAAATTGGCTTATGTTTTTCAAGGGTATGTGTGTGATACACCTGGACTATTAGGGAGTAGTATGGTGAATTACTTCTTTCCTGATGTAAGATATATATCTTATATCTTAACTAACCTCAATTCCAAAAGGGTTAAGATGAAAATGGTTTGTGAGATATTCTGAAATGATTTGGAATGCTGCACTTGGCCAAAGGCTGGGTATTTGCTCACTCCTGTAGTTTGCCATTCTGGACCCTTGAGATTTGATGGGGTGCTAACAAACTGAGCATTCCTATCCCTACATCATAGTAAGCCATACTTGGAATCCAAGAATATTGTACAGGTCAAACTGCGTTTAATTCTCTAAACAAGCCATGACTTATTCACTAGAATGGATATGTACATATTAAGCAATCAATATATACATCACAATGTGACATAGCATGATTAACTTCAAGCACATTTTTGTTGCTATACTGCAGCAGAGTTTTAAATCTAAAGCAATGTTTTTATTTTCCCAAAGCATCACACAAAATCATTATTAGTGTATATATAATGCAATATAAATTCCAAATTATTTGCTATCAGTAGGACTACTGCATTTCGGTTACAATACTGTATATAGATGGCCACTACAGGACAGCAAAGAAATACAGAAAACGCTTAACATCTTGCTGTCAGCTAGTAATCTTCCAAACTATCATACTTTCAGTTCAGGTATGCTAACTCTATAAATTACAAGGAAGCTTGCTTATAAAATATAGTGACTTTAATCATGTTTATCTTCCATTGGTCTCCAGCACCTGGTACAGAGGGGTTCTAAGCATGACAATTCTTTTAAATGTGACAGCTAATAATCATTTAGCAGCTCTTTTCTGCCTGTATTTAAAAATTGTTTATGCTGACAGCCACTACAACATCTTGTGGCAATAATTTTTATAGTTAATTATCCATTGCTTGAAGTATTTCATTAGTTATGTATTAGAGTAAACAAATGGGAGACAAAGAATTGAGATTGCTTTCTGATCTTTACAGCTCTGCTTTATACTGAGACAAAGAACCTGTTTTTCTGTTTCACACCTGCAAAATAATTCAACTGCATCCTCACAAAAAGAGTTTTTATTTTTCCCCTCTTCTATATCTCTACTTTGTAAGTGGGGAGCTTTCCCCCCAATATTTCCTAGATAACTTTGTTTTCTTCTTTAAAAAAATACCATATTGTGGCCCAGCTTTTTGATTTTGCTACCTAAATAATAATCTGATTCTAAAAAGACTCTTTCCAGATCATAAAGCACATTGTATACCTATGGTAAGTATTCATTATTTTCTTTCTTACAATCTGCTTTTTTTTTAACCGATATTGTTGCATGGAGAAAATCCTTCAAAAGAATATTATACATTCCCTATGAAAAAGTTAATAAACTAAAAAAGTTAACTTGATTAAGAATCTACTTCCTTCTCCTTCTCCTTCCTGTGAGATTGATAAGCAAATTAATGCAACAGAAATAAACATTACTTGTTACTTACATCAGGCATGTGCACATTTGTAGACATGATTACTCACTGAAAAATCATGCTTCTTTCACACATGGAATAGCATGAATCCCCATAGACAAGATCATATATGTGAGAAGTGATCAGATAAATAAAGCCAACTGAATGGGGGGTTCCTGTACATATTGCGTCCAATAAAGCTTGTTTACAAAGAAAACAAGCCAAATGTTCCCTAATATACTTTGGAATGCTATACTTATTCCTATATTCCTAAAGGAGCTAGATGAAAATGTAAAACTGAACCTTTTAGCAAATTTATATGCCACTGATGTTCATAACAATTCTGATCAATGTGCAAAATTGCTGTAAAATATTCTGAGTCATAGTCCATCTATATATATATAAAAGCGAAAACCACTCACGCCGTAATAACAAAATCTCCAGAACAGTAAAGCCTACAAACTTGAAATTTGCCATGTATGTTCCTCTTGGCTTCTAGGTGCTCACTAAGAAAGGATTTTTCGAAATGACCATCAGAGCATTAGTATTTCCTATATTATCATTAACATGCTCTGATGCTCAGGAGTTCTACTCCCCCTCCCCATCTGAAAAGAAATCTGTTCCAAATGCAAAGCACAAGCAGAGTAGAGAAGTTTCACTTTCAGTTTTAATTTCACAGCAGGAAGCAGCTTTAATACAGAACACTTGAGCTAAGCCACGGCCAGGCTCCTTCCTGTCTCCTTGGTCACACACAGCAAATACTGTTTCACTTTCCAAACAGCCCTATGATGCCAAGGAGTTCTACTCCCCCTCCCCACCTGAAAAGAAATTGGTTCCATGCTCTGATGCTAAGGAGTTCTACTCCCCCTCCCTGCCTGAAAAGAAATTGGTTCCGCACTCTGATGCTAAGGAGTTCTACTCCGTCTCCCCACCTGAAAAGAAATCTGTTCCAAATGCAGAACACAAGCAAAGGAGAGGAGTTTCACTTTCAGTTTTACTTTCACAGCAGCAACCGGGGGATAGGATAGGGGCAGCTTCTGTGGGGCAAGGCTGAGGGAGAGAAGGGGATAAGATAGGGGAGGCTTCTGTGGGGCAAGGCTGAGGGAGAGAAGGGGAGAGGAGAGGCCGATTGTAGCCACTCATTAATTTTCAAGCTGTGTTGATTTATCAAGCCCGATCACATAGTTTCATAGCAAAGCACGGGTATCCAGCTAGTTATTAATATATGAAGCTTTTAAATAGATAACTCCAACTGTATAAAAATAGAAGATGGAGAAAGACATATATTATGAACTCTGGAAATATAAGAAAGATGGAGCTCATCTCAACTCTGATAGCACTTCGTTTCCTAGTATACGATGCATCATAAAGAAAGTCAATGAATTATTGATGACAAATGCTTTCATAGTAGAACTCTTATAAGATGTCCTACTGATGGCCTAAAAGGTTAGGCAGTCTAGTCTAATGTGATCTGACTTTGGAAAAAAACAACAACATGGGGATAATGTGGGATTTGAGGGCAATTCTGCAGCATCCATGCTGTTATATTCTGGCTCACCTGCTAAATACAGGCAATCTTCAAAGACTTTTTCATAAAGAGTATATAGCAACAATCCACCCTTGAAATCATCAGCAGAGCTAGAAAGTTTCATCACTTGCATGTATCTGTAAACAGTGAGGTAAGTAGTGGGAATATTTAGTCATGGGAGCAGGAATATTTAGGAGTTACCACAGGGGAGAAATCAAAAAATTTTCCCTACTGGTTCTGTGCTCATGGCTTGGTGGGCATGGCAGGGGAAGGATATTGCAAAATCTCCATTCCCACCCCACTCTGGGGCCAGCCAGAGGTGGTATTTGTCAGTTCTCTGGACTACTCAAAATTTCTGCTGCCGGTTCTCCAGAGCCTGTTAGAACCTGCTGGATTTCACCCGAGTTACCACACCAAATACTTGAGGATTTCCCAAAGATCTTGTTGTCATTGTCTTTGTTGTCATTGATGATGATGAATAAAATTATTTCCACTGTTGCTATTTCAAGGACACAGATAGAGGACATAGTAAAACAATTAATACTGTAGCTTGATATTAAGGTCCCAGTCTTGAACTCCCCACACATTTGCTTTAACATTTTAAAAAAAATCCAAATTGAATTATATACTGTCTACTTAGTGTAATAAAAGTGTAGTCAACTTTTCTCAGATGATAAAAAATACAACTTTTCACAATTATGTCCACAATCATAAGACTGACAGTACCATATCCCAAATCTCACATACTATCACAAAAAAATGCTGAAATTTTGTGCCTATATTAAAAAATTATTTTAGTGGTTAGTGGATATTAGGTATGGATATTGCAGTTGCCATAGTACCTACAAACATGTTGCTGCTTATTCCTGAATTGATTAATAGTTCGACCCTATTTTTTTCCCCTCCTACTTATTTTAAAAAGAATATGACACTCTTCTTGAAGCAATTTGCACATCTTCTTAACCAGGAAGGTTTTATAATTCTTCCTAAATTCAGAGGAAGTAGATGGTTGGCATTTGATGAGACTCTTATTTCCTACATTCATCTTTAAAAAAAAAATCCCATTTCTTCAGTTTTAAAAATTCTACAACTATGGAAATATGAGCTGGAAATATTGCTGAATACAAATGAAGGATCAAATTAATATGCTGCACATTGGAGACATTGAGTCTATATATGTCAAGGACATTGTTTAATTTGTTGCATTTTGTCCAGTAGTGCATTCCTAATGCTCACCAAAGTCAGATGAAGGAAGCATTTCTGAAACCGCTTTGCTTTGATGGCAAATATCAGCCTAACAGAACAAGCAAATTGCAGTGGATCCATTGCCAGTAAAGACGGGCACCAGCTGTTGAGTAGCCATGCTATTTTTATTACTGTTTTTATGCATAACAGAAGCAATCAATTCTTTTAAAATGAACACTTGAAAAGAAACATATATACATTTAATGGGCAGCACCAATTCAAAAGCTGTTTAACAAATAACCTGTTTTCATCTTTTCCGACTAGCATATACCTGATTATTTACTGTGCACTGTAGCAAACAAAAAACAAACAAAAACAAAAACAAAGACACAGGACATTTACTTATAATGACTCTATTGAAGTGTGCATATTATTAAGCATCTTTTCTCCAATGGACGGTAATAGTCAAAAGGCAATCGATTACTGAAATGAGATGTGGGGAAAGCTTTTTAAAATAGGTTTGTGAGCTTCTGCACATCCCATTCAACATGCCAATTACATTAAGAGTCCTGCTTTATTTTAGACCCGGTTATCTTGATGTCCACCTTGAGAACACACAATACTTCACCAAATGATGCAAAAGGCACATTGTCTTGTTGGTATTGATTTTTACATGGTGGCATTTCGTACAGCTTTCTGCAGAGTCTTTAAATTAATGAGTACACTTTCAAATATCTTTGTTGTTGTTTCAGCAGATGCAGCAGCGGCAGAAATAACCAGAACTTAAAGGCAGATCTTTAAATTCTGTGGTTTAGCCCTTATATACTCAGGATTGGTAAATATTCCAAACCCAGAGATTATAGCCTGATGATTTCTTGGAATCATGAATAACCATATCTTCTTGTGAAATTAGATGATTTAATCAATGAAGACAACCTATGAAAATAATGTGATTTCTTTCCTTGTGTCTTTTTTTAATTTTTTTTTAAAAATACAAATAATAGAAACATAGTAGATATTCATCTAAATACAAAACAGAAATAAAAAAGGAAAAAACCAAATATTACAGTGCATCCCCACCCCCGGGTACCATTCCCCCCACCCTTATATTTCTTTGCCTATAACAACTAAAAGTTATACAATATATTCCAATTGTGCCCTTATCCCCTCCAAAACAACATATATTCTTGAGTAGGTTTATTCCCTTTGCCTTCCACCAACACTGAAAATAATGTGATTTCTTTCCTTGTGTCTGACAAGGTCATAGAAAAATAGATGTGTACACAAGAGACAACAATTATGGGTACAGAATGACTAAAAATATAAAAAAAAAATTCACATTTTCCAGACTTACCAGGAGATTCTTTTCTAGAAAGTCTTTGCAAACTTATCAAACTGGGATAATTTGAGTCTGGTCATTTTGCCTAATGTTATCAAACTATTCAATCAAACACTCTAGGTTGATTTGTTCAGTTATCCATTTGTTTGTTCTTTTGGCTGTCCACAGTATTCTGTCCAACACCAACACCAACACCAAATTCAGAAGTCTCTTCCTATCCTGCTTCTTGAAAGTCCAACTTTTGTTGACATATAGAATCACAGGAAATACTACTACTTGCACTTTTCTGATCTTTGTACTATAGATACAGACAACATCTGAATATATTTTCCAAAGTCTTCATAGCTTCTCTATCAAGTGCAAGTCAGCAACATATTTCTTGACTGTTTGCTTCTTTACTGTTGATGTTGGTCCTAAAAAGCAAATGCTATCTACTACTTCAATATTTCATTAGCAATTCTAAAGCTGGTAGTTGTACTCATGGTCATCAGTTTGTTTTTTTTATATTTAATTTTAGTCCCGTTTTCATTATGTTACTTGACTTTTATTACTAGACCTTGAATATATTTTGCATCATTGGCTATTAGATTAGTGTCATCAGAATACTGTGGGTTATTGATATGTCTTCCTCAATTTTTAAAACCATGTTTACCTCTTTTTTCAATCCAGTTTACCTTAATATATATTCAGAAGATAAGTAGAAAAAATTGAAATCCCTCCACAAACATTGCTTATCTAATGTCTCTAGTATCTTTGAGTAAATTGCTCATGAGGAAGACAGAATCGGTGGCTGTTTAGAATGTTATAAAACATTTCTCTAATTAAAAAAAAGGAATACGGGACTTCAGCAGCTACTATGTCAGCGTGTTCAAGTTAAACATTCAAAAGTTGGTTTTTAGAAAGTTTAAAGTTTAAATTTGCACTGCCATCCTCCAGTCCAAGTTTCACAGTCATAATTAGCAATTGGAAAAATTACTACATTAATTAATCTGGATTTGGTTAGGAATCTGATATCTTTACTCTTCCAGATTTATTCATGTTGGATATTGTGGTTCTTCCAAGGACTCTACACCTTCTGATCTCAGGCCTCCATATTGATTGATTTTAGAGCCATAGAATAGAATAGAATAGAATAGAATAGAATAGAATAGAATAGAATAGAATAGAATAGAATAGAATAGAATAG
>JANHZT010003132.1:0-15203 GCA_032468215.1 Stegonotus admiraltiensis
ATTTATCTCTATCTCAAAAAAAAAAAAATCTAGAAATTGTAAATTACTCATTCAAGTCTCTATGGAGATTCTCATTCAGGTCATGGGTGTCCTATGGGTGTCCTACAGGTCATGGGTGTCCTATGGGTGTCCTATAGGTGGTCTTGCAAGAAAATAGACAAGCTTAGAGAGCATTAAGGGTTCCTCAGAGAAATCATTACATGATGAATTTCTACAAAGGATCAAGGGGAAAGTAGGTAAACATAAAATTTGGTAATCGCTTATAACTGGAACATTAAAAAAAGAAACTGAAGGCTTGATTTTTGGCTACTAAAGAACAAATGATCTAAGGCAATCAAGCCAAAATTGAGTAATTATCAAATAATTCAAAATGTAAATTCTGCAAAAAAGTACAAGAAACAGTAGATCATATACATTCAGAGGACGGCATATTTCATAATGAATATTTCATAATGTCCTTGAAAAGCATCCAGAAGCCCCAGTTTGGTGCCAAATGTAGCAGCCCGCATGGTTTTGTGCAGACCCCAGTGTCACCTCTCTTGCAGAAGCTACATTGGCTGCCAATTTGCTTCCGGATGAAATTCAGGGTGCTGGTTGTCATCTTTAAAGCCCTTCATGGCTTGAAGTTATCTGAGGGACCATCTCTTGCTGGTCACATCTACCCAACCCATCAGAGTGGGGAAGCAGGGAATGTTACAGGTCCCAGCCCCAAGGGAGATACACCTGGTGGGGCCCAGAAGAAGGACTTTCTCCATCATGGCTCCCTCTCTCTGGGACATCATTCCCCCACTCTAATACCCTTCTGGAAGATGCTGAAAACGTGGTTCTGCCAGCGGGATGGAGACCATTAAATGGTTCATGTGATCTGCTGTCGCTGGGGGGGCGGGGGTGATTTTATTATAGTATACTATATTAATTTGATTCTTTTTATTAGTTTTATTGTTTTAAATGTGGTTTTATATTCTGTAAGCTGTGGGCGAACAGACGGCAATATAAATTCAATAAATAAATAAGTAATGTTTTTGTATATCCAGAAGAGTACAGTTCTGTTAGTATGAAGTAGCATGGCATATAAACTCCAGTAAATAAAACTAAATAAATTAATATTTCACTATGACATCTTTTCAACCACTGTGGCAACACTTGGGAATTTGAAATATTCCATTTTGGTCACCACCTGATCAAGATAGTGGACAATAATTGGTTGGAAGGAATGATACATTTACCAGCATTTACAAGAACACCAAACAAAGGGGGAAAAACAAACCACCAGCTTCATCTTATGCATATTGATGAATCTAAAACAAGCAGATCAATTCAGAACACACACAAAGTTGGGTGTCATATTCCTACAAAATAACTTTTAGAAATTTACTTAGTCTGACATATGATAACAGACCAAGAAGAAAAAGTGACTATTTCATTAATGCAATGAAAATACAATTTTCCAAGAAGTAAGAATGGCATATTTTTACTAAATAAGATCTCAGCTTTCAATGATAACACTGCTCTATTGTCTCATATTTCTTCAGTTTTGGTATATATATCTGTAAGCTAAAGGCTGATGTTTACCATATGAAATATAAAATTACAATCTCTGTCAGTTTATTATTTTCCATTTATTTAAGAGTATCTATCACTTCATGAACAATATGATTAATTGACAGCAACAGAACAAGTAAATGTTCTAGCTATAATATAAGAAGACATTACTTCTACACTTTCTACTTTTCTACAATAGAAAAATGCTTTCAACTATAGTGATTTTTATTGTTTCATCTTTTTAATGTTATTCAATTGTCAGATATTGCAATGTAATATCTGACATTGAAATGTAATTCAGATTTATTCTAAATTGCATATGAATGCCACTTCTATGTGCATAGACTTTTGTATTTTCTAGTTCAGTTCTTTCACTGGTCAAAATATTCCATTTAATTTTTTAATTCTAACCAATCTGAAACTTTATGCTTGGTTTTTCTAAATAAAATGTTATTAAATGTATCAAAGTATAAATGAAAAGGTAGGAAAATGCAGAAGAGGAAAAGGGAATGAGAGAAGTGTAGGATAAAGGTGAAGAAGAAAGAAAACCATTCACTTCACTGCAGTAGAATAAAAATAATAACATTACAGCCTTTTTTTACTTTTGCATAGTTAATATATACTAGCCATTTCTATAGCAACAAACCTACCTAAGCAACAAATCCGAAAACCAAAGATTCATTTTTTTTCATTTTAAGCACAAAATCCAGGTGGAATCCAAGTAGAAGCAAAGTTGGATGTGTTCTCTTTGATTAAAGCAGTTAATTTGGCCATTTCTGATAATTCCATCTATTTTTCCTGTCATTCTTCCATTGTGGGAATTAATGTATGTTTCTATTTTTGTCTATAAAACATTCTCACACTTATCCATATATATATAACAACAAAGGACCAGTTTTTTACCCCCAAGTTTTTTGTCTATTAAACCTAAAAGAAAAGTTTCTGGTTTGATTATTATATTCATTTTGAGACTCTCCTGTGTTAAAATATGAAATTTGTCCCAGTATTTCTTTCCTCTGCCACAAGTCCAACAAAATCAATAAAAAGTTCCTTCTTTATAGTCACGTTTCCAACATACATTTGAAACACCTTTATACATTTTTGAAAATTTGTCAGGTCTTAAAAGCTATACCATTAGTACATCATTTTATTAAAAAATTCCTTTAAGTGATAGTTCAATGTAAATTTTAAACCTTAAGAAGAGATGTCCAATCTCTTCCTGAAAACTTCCACAACTTCTGGAAGCAATCTATTTCACTGATTAATTGTTCTCACTGAAAGGGAATTTCTCCTTACTTCTAGCTTGGGTGTCTCATTGATAAGCTTCTGTCCGTTACTTCTTGTCCTATCCTCAGGACAGAAACATATTTTACAGACTCAAACCCATATATATTTTTTAATCTAGTTTAAACCTTTCTTTCAATTTAACTATGTAAATCAATGGCAGATATATCCTTCTGATTCCAATTCTTCCTTAGATTTAAGAGTAGGTTTACCTAGTTAAAAAATATTATTTGAGCCTAAGTCCACCAGCCTGGCCTAATGATAATTTCCTTTCTATATAAATAAAGCAAGCTTACTGAGATAACTTCCAAAGTGGTACTTTCATAGAGAAACTTAATGTTTGTTTGATAGATATTACTTGTATCCGTTTGCCTGGTTATCTTCTTCCTCTCCATCTTTCTATGCTCTCTATGCTCTTCCTCTCCATCTGTCTCTTTTTGCACATATGTTTCTTAGCTGCTTATTGGATTATTTTACAAAATGTGTCTATGTTTCCCATTCTCCACAGAGCTCAAAGGAGCTCCCCTCTATATATTTCTTTAACAATAATTCTTTCTAATTAAGGCTGCAAGAAAGTGCCCTAACTACTCCACATTTATGGCTATGGGAAATTTAAAATCTAAGTCTCTCCATATTTGGTTTCTCCTGGTACCCAATATGGAGACACATAGATTTCTATACCAAAGACATACTGCTGACCATAATGCACATTGAGGATACTTAATAGCAACATACACAACTTTCAGAGAAGATGAGGTTATGTTCCAAAGCGGGATAAGCCCAAATAACAAAGAAGTTGTGGCTTAGAAACTATATATTATTTAACTTGTTTAATTACAACACGTTTTGTTGTAATTATTGTAATATATGTGTTATATATAATATAAGGGGGAAAAGTTTTGTTAATTGAATCTAGCTCTTTACAGACATTGTTTGAAAGTGTTGAGGGTTTCAAACTCAGCAGGAAATGGGGTATATGCTTTCTTCTTTCTTTCTCTTCTTGGTTTCACATATTGAACTAAGAAGCCTGCAAAAGAAATACGATAGTGTTTGTTAACATAGGGATTCATTATTCTACATGATCTAGTTTCTTACATTATTAATACCCCAGATGTATTTATTCCTAATTTTTATTTTACAGCATTTGTGTACTGTGTCAATCCAAAAGACCTCACTGATAAACAGAAGCATAGAAAATCAGATATGTCAAAATAATAGAAGTTTCTAAATAAATATTTAAATAAAGATAGTTAAATGATTTAAATAACAAAAGTAGCTAAACTAATAATGATAGATACTCACAGTGCCCTCTGCTTACAACAAAGGCTTGTTGTAGTAATATCAAGTTTAACTGTTTAAGGGAAATTAACAGGTTAGGATAAGTGTACATTTGATGAAAGGATGTTCCATAGGATGGGACTTACTTTCATCTAGTCTATGGTTCTGAAAGAAAGAGGATGCTCAAGAAGACCTCACTAAATGACAGACCAGATGGACATATTCAAATCTAGCAATCTTCCTGGTGTAAGTGCTGCTCTGTCACAGACCAGCACTTTTAATGAAGCCTGATGTCAGCAAATGCAGTGACCTTAACGTTTACATTATATTTCAGTGGTGTGGTTCCATCAACAGTCTAGCCACCACATTTTCTACAAGCTTCTAAATGAAGCTTCCAACAAGAAAACAAAATAAGGATAACGGCAGAGAACACACAGGTCGGACTGTAGATTGACAATGAGACAATTGAAACAATAAAGGCATTCATCTTCCTGAGCTCTAAAATTGATCAACATGGTGACCTCAGCCGTGAGATCACTTAGAAGAGTGGCAATGTCCAGCATAAATTACACCTGGAAAAGTAAAGATATCAGACTATCAACCAAATACAGGTTAGTTAACAAAATAATTCTTCCAATTGCTAATTATGGTTGCAAAACTTGGATTGTGAAAAAGACAGGAGTAGGAGCATCCCGTGGACAGCAAAAATCACAAAGAAAAAAATATGTGACCGAATCTCACCAAAAATATCACTTGCAGCCAAGATCACCAAACAAAAGCTATCATACTTTGGCCATGTCATGTGAGCAGACTAACTTGAAAGGTCATTCATGTTGGAGGTGATCAGCAGAAAAAGGAGAAGGGGATATCTAGTAACCGTTGGATGGACACTATAAAGGATGACACCGGGATGACCAAGGCAGATCTGAAGAAAATTGCTGATCCATACAGTAGCCAAGGGCTGACAATGACAATGGAGCTTCTGAGGTATCTCCAGATTGCTTTATCCTACATGAAGCAGGTTGCAGTATTTCAGCTGTGTGGTGATCAGGAGATGAATTACTGATTTCAGAGTACTGTAGCCGCTGACCAGAGCAATGTTAGTTCAGTACATTACTGTATTCTGGATTTTTTTTTAACTTTCCAATTTAGTCCAGTCTGGATTTCTCAAAGAATAAGCATTAATTAGGCCCAAATTTGCTTACTTTTTTGTTCAACCAAAGTCATCCAGGCATATGGTCAGTATAAGTGTCTTTCCCTGTATGTATTCTTGCACATGTCTGTAATTTTGGATATATTCTGGAATGTATAAGAACAGAGACATAGAAAAACCATATAAGCTCTGTGTTGAATCAGGTGAACTTTTTGTCCAACGCTTTGTTCCTACAGTGATTAATTGGATACCTTGGGGAAGTCCACAAGCAGAATAAATGGCAGTGCCATTAAATTTATTTTCCTTAGCAATTGGTATCAAGAAACTTACTGCCTGTGTTACTAGAGTAATAAAGATACATAATCATTAATAGCTATTGAGTTTCATGGTGCATGCATATGTCTAATTCCCTTTTAAATTGTACTAGTTGGTAATTATCAATATGTTGTGGCTATAAATTCCTCAGCTTAACTATACATTGTAAAAATATCCAATTATTTTTATCTGTCCTGAGTCTTCCACAATCCTGTTTCGTGATAAATTTTAATACTTTGAAAAGCAAAAGAAAAAAAATCTCATTTTCAGTATACTGACTACAGTTGTAGCTGCAGCAATCTAACTTTTCATCAAAATGATGAAATTCACATCATGATGTCAAAACATGATCTCTGCCCTCTTAAACCTGTATGTGACATTATGAAGCAAATAGAAAAGGGAATTTCTTTTGTGATACTGTGTTGCACCAGCTCCCTGAAGATATATGTAAAAATGTTTACCTAAAAAATATTTTATATTTCTTGTTTTCCTTTAATTACTTTTCAGAAGGATTCCTATTTAGCATTTAGTGTGCTAAATATTGTAACTTATCCTCATAGTAGAGTTGTATTAATTCCTTGATTATGTTGAGTGTCATATTTGGCATCATTTCAAGTTCTACAATATATCTGGACTTAGGTATATAATACATTTGTTGTTGCTCTTCTGCAATATATATTTAAGGTCTACTTGCAACATAGATTTGTATAAAGCACTTTTGTAGTATTAGTTTCAGTTCTTTTCCTAATGATTCTTGATGTGAAATATGCTTTCGTTTGCCACTTCTTCTCTTTCTATCTCTAATCAGAAGTCACAATATGTGTGAGGAAAACATAAATATATCAAAAAAATCATCTCTGTCATGCTTAGAATCATATAGCTAAATTGCTAAGCTGGACTTCAAAATGTTGTGACATTTAAGAAAGAGATCTGTTCTGCATCAGTCTTTCTTTTTTATGTGGCTTCCATGATCCAATAACTTTTCATTCTCCCTTCTGTTCTTATTGGCCATTAAATCATGTCCACACCTATGCTGGCATGAAACAATAATGTTTATACGGAGTGTGGTTTCTTCTATCTTATTTCAAAATTCTGAAATGTTAACTGAACCAAGCAATGGAAATTTACTCCAGGATGTCTTTCTGGTGAAAGAATTACACACACACTTTGTCAAAGTAACAATAATTCACAAATTATTACGCCAATGAACTGGCAATGCACAGGCTGAGGTGTCTTGACACACATAGCATTTCAAAATCTTAAATTGAATTGTACTGCAATATTACATAGAAGTATAGGTTCAGCAAAAATCTTGCCATGTGCTAAATAAAAATAAATAAAATAAAAAATCTGAATATGTGAAACCTTGTTCATTATTCTTGAGTGAAATCTCATAGATGAGATTGCTGATTAATATTTTGACATATTTATTTTATTACAAAAGTTTAAAATTTTCATTTATATCCCACATGAATAGGATGTTGTAAATGGCAATGCTTCTGCTCTTAGTCTTCGCTTGGTAGCTATGAAAAAAAATACCACTATTAAGTCATCTTCAGTAGTAACCATGTTTCATAAATATACCATAAAAATACTGGGAAATACAGTGAATCCTATTTTTAAAAATCAAGAAAACAAAAACTTTTAGGCTGGGGAAGATTATACCTATCAAGAAGAACAGTATGACTGCAAAAGTGCAAATGTGTTTAATAATCAGAGAAAGTTCTCAAGGCAACTCTTCCGGGACTTCAAGATAAATTTGCTCGGAAAGAAGGTTGATACCCCTAGTCCAGTTTTGAGGCAAATGTGGTTCACCTATTAATATATGCAGTATGGATGCATAATATTCTGCAAATATGTTTTCTGCCAAGAATGTGCTATCTTACATTAGGAGAAAGGTGATAAAATGTGTCCAGGCTAACACGAACTAGTGTAGTGAATTGTGCATTCTTTATGTGGGTCTCTTTTAGGGTTGCTTCTCCTGCTGAAATCCTAAAGCATTTCAAAATATTGCTTGATAAGCATCAGCTTCAGCTTGTGCCACTTGAGCATTATAGCCAGTCATATAAAGACGTCTAGCAGAGATGTCCATGGATCATGCTCTCATGTGTCTGGACAGTCAAGAGACATTTCAACAAGAAACACAGACATCTTAATACTGTCTCAGTTCAGGATGATTCAAACTCTGGTTATTCAATAACCATCTACACATACCTGTTTACCAGTGATATTCCTACTGCATTATGTTACTTCAACACTTCAAAATTATGGCCTTCTAAAAAGGGTTCAGACACGCTTCTGCCTGGGGAGCCTAGTGTAGCACACAGCGATGGAGCTGGTTAGTTTCCTGAAACCCCTCCCGTCACCTTTTAACTAATTTAAATTTCTTGCCTTGACTTGTTTTTTTAACTTTTATATATACCGTTTTATATTTTAACATTGTACACCACTCAGAGTTCCTCTTTGAGGGAAATGGGTGGTACATAAATGTGATTGTGATTGATAAACAAACATTATGCATTATCCACTTTCTTACCTAAGTCATCCAGTGCTGCAAACTCCTTTTTCAGTTCTGCTGATCAACTCCAGGATATCCTGAAAGAATATTGTAGCTACTATTGTTGTACTTGGTCAACAGCCTGCCTCAGCCTTTATATCTTAAGGGACAGGGCCACAGTACAGCCAGTTTCAGTGGCTTCTGAAAAAAGATACAACTTTCTCCAGGAATTTTCAGCTTAGTATAATTTGTACCTGACAGTCTTGACCTTATTCATACTACTGAAGCATAGTCTGTGACACAAATTCCAGTCAACAATCATTAAGGTCCAGGCTACAGAAAGCCTCTGAAAAAGCAAGAGACATGGAATCCCAAAGGAAAAGAACTTTGTTCTTTGTAGGTTCTGTCATAGGCTTCCTGAAATCTGAAAACAGAGTGTCTTGGATATAAGATAAAAGTAACCTGCTTGAAATTCTTCTTGGCTATATACATATATATTATATGTGCAGCCAAACAGAATTTCAGGCTGGTTACTTTTGAAGCAAATATTCAGAATACCATTATTATTTGAGAAAATAAAACTTGTCATGTGTGTTTTTGTTGTACAGAACACCATTGTTTTAATGTCCCAGCTGTGGAAGCCAGAAACATTCATAATAGCATGTTCAAACGTTTTGGTCTCCACTTTCCCTGATAAGAAGTAAGCAAAAATGATTAGCCACAACCAAATGAACATTTTCAAAAATTATATATAGAAGTTATTGGGAGTATTGTGTAACTGGAACAGTTATGATAACTGTCAAGATAAAACAGTAATAATGTTAAAGAAATATTTGAGGACTTAAAGTGCAATATATATGCTTTTCCTTGATTGCAAAGTACTCAGAAGCAGTAACATTTCGCAAATAAAATTATTTTCTCTTCCTCACTCTCTTTCTCCACCTTCACTAGCCTTTGTGGTTGAATATTTGAATATCTGAATTTACAGGAGGGTCTGCATTCCAGAAGCAAAGTAACAACAGAGGATGGGAGGACTGGGAGGAGGAGGAGGAGGAAGAGGAGACTAATTTCTAATTTTTTAGGATTTTCCAGCCTTCCAAAAATCAATTCAATCTTTGAAGAGTGCTTTATTTTCTGCACAGAACCACTCTTCCTCAACTGCAGATGCTACTTATACACAAATTTTATTTAATTTAAGCTTTGATTTAATTTAACCCACACTTAACCTATTAATGGCAGAGTTTTATGAAGACTTTTTAAAAAGATTAATACAGAGACATGGCAGAAGAGTTGCATGACTAATTCTCTGATTGGTTTTTTCTCCTGAATTTAAATCAGATCTATAACTTGATTAGGAACATCCTGTATGGATTTTTTTTCAATAAGTATTGAAGAAAGTCGAGATTTTAGTAGTTGACATAATCTATTGGTACATTAAAATGCATAAAGTGGGAAATATTTTTTTTTTTATAATCTGAATAGTTATGTACTTTCTAGTTTTGTTTTGTTTTCTGGCAAGGAGATTTTAAACTACGCCAACACAGATTCTCAAAGGAAATGAACACATGCTAACATCTCCACAGCTCAACAACTTTATATAAAACTTCAGACTGCTGCACTATCCAGGTCACCTCACTTTGTATCCTAAAGCCATCAGAGACGTTAGCTATGTAAATATTAATAAATAACTCAGTGTTTAATTACTTGGAATATCAAGGCAAATTTGTAATGCAGTAGAACATTTTCTGTTAAGGTTTATGCATTTTCTTTAAAGGGAAATCATCCAAATGTTAGTGAATATTGTGCTATTGCTACTGTATAATTTATGTTGATTATATTTGAGGTAATGTAATCAATATAAAAACAGATACCTCTTTAGAGATAGGCATTACCTGTTTTCAACCTTGTCAAATATTTGTAATAAAAAGCAATAACTATTTCAGTAGCTACAAAAATGGCTAAAATGGCTGTCCTAATTTTATTATTTTGAAGCCAAAGAGTAAAGCTAACTTCAGACATTTTTTTCCTGATTTCAACCTTTAAGGTGGATAAAAAGAAAATTAAATACAGGGAGAATGGTAATTATATTTAATTTGTATACTTTCTATTTCATTAAAAAGTAGAAATGTATTTTCCATTCTAACTTATTCTACAGCTTTGGCCACAGGGATCCACATATCACATGATTGCAGGCTCAATCTTGATTTTTTTTTTTTTACTTTTTTGTCCCTGTCTCCCTCACTACTGCCACCTTTGTGATCACTCTTGATCTCCATACCATTCATGTCTGGAATATTGCTTGTCAACATTAGTATTGTGTTTCTTTTGAAAGAGGTAAGAAGAAGTCAAGTAATTTGGTCAATTTTAAAAAAGTTGTTTCTGCAATAAAGTCATTTTCCAGACATTACATAAGTAGATTTCAATTCTGAAGTCCCATTGCTGTTTCTAGGATATTAAATAAGAGTTATTCCTCTTTGTCTATATTGCTTCCCAACTAATTCTCCGGATATAGAGGATAAAAAGCACTCACAATCTGAAGGGCATGATGGAAAACTTATACAAATGCGATTGTATTATTAATGGGGGAAAGTTATTTGTTTCCAAGGCAGCAGATTTCTGTTTCCACTCTTCCTACAGCAAGCACAAACATATATAGAATAATAGATAAGATTACACAGCAACATCTTTACTGAGTAAACTATCTTTCAAAGACATTTTTTAGCATTTAATCTTAATTGGGATGTAATCTAAATGCAATAATAATGTAAGTAATTTACCAGATTGTTCTGAATTCATCTGAGAAAAATGCAATAGCTAGAGGTATGTTGCATCACTGATTATGTTAAACATACACTTGCTAGTCCATTAGTGAAATGGTTTGTCTGAGAAATTTGGAAACTAGAAAGCCAGCCCAATCTTATAAATTTGCAAACATGCACACAAAGCAGTATTCTGAAGCTACTAAGTCTATGGATCACATTCCAAAATATCCAATTGAATCAGGCATTCTAGAAATTTCCCTTTACTATTCCTACAACTTCTAAAGTTCCCAGAACACCTGAAAGATGTCCACCTAAAATTCAGAAGAGGACAAGGATTAGAAATTTCCTTTCTGAATATCCTAATTTCATCAAAAATGAGAACTTAAAGCTAAGTCACACAGAATTCTAGAAACCCACTCCTGGGGATCACTATCTACACAAAGATTCCAATCATCATCCTAGTCAGAAGGAAAACATGATCAAAATACCAGGTTGCTATGCCAGAGGCATCTGCAAACCTGAGAAACGGTCTGAGAATTAAGACATATTAATGAGGCTCTACAGATCAATGCATACTCTATAAGAGAAATCAGGTGAGCATTACTACCAGTGCAGGAGAATAGTAATAGATAAATATGTCCATGGACAAACCATCCCCAATATAGAAAATATTTGTCTCCTACATACAGGGAGCTGCTGACCAAATGTAATTGTTCTGACCCAGTTCCCCAAACAAGACAAACCCTCTGAAGTTAACTCAAAGATTCCTTTATTAGGAGCATCAACAGGCCACAACAGAAATTATTAGAAAAACAATGATTATGAGATGCACTGCAAACTAAAACAGCCCCCAAAAAATCATCAGTAGAGGAACATATGCACAGTAGAAGATAGAAAGGCTATCAAAATGCAGAAACATTTCAACAGCTTCAACAATAAAAGAAAAAAGTTTGAAGGCTAACGAAGTCTATGTGCCCTGAACCACACCAAGATCTCCAAAAGCAGGATGAACCAGGAATCAGCTCCCCAAAATGAGCAAATCATAAATTTGGACAAGGTTGTACAATTGGCCAAGGACCTACTCTGGACTCAACTTCTCAGCATAATAAGCCAAAACTCAGCACTAACCCAGAATCAATCAGTGCTAAAAATCAGTGTTCAAATGGACACTGTGCAAAAATGTATCCAAAAATGTCCAAATGGAACAAAATACCAATCAAAGCCCAACACCACCCAAACAACCTATCAGGATTGGGCACTGACAGCAAACCAATCAGAGACAGTCCCCACCAATCTGCCTGAATCAGAAATCAGCTCAGCTAAAAGCCAATAAAGATTAATGAGATCTGACTATAAGACAGGAGCCCAGATAGTCAGTTGTATCACAGTTGCATCGCAGACCACTGACCACTGGTCTCTGAAGATGCTAGCTGTGGTTGACAGCAAAATGTCAAGAAATCTATTCTCTAGACCCCTGCCCAAGAGATACCAACTGTAAAATCCTTCACCAATATATGTTCTACATCACTTTTTCTTTTTTTTTTCTTTGCAGAAACAAGCACTGAAGAACATCCTCCAATAAGATCTCAATGTTTCTCTTTTCTTATAATGGCATGAATAGCCTCTTCCATATACCAGAACCTTGCAGATCCAAAACTTGAACCTACAAATTCATGGAGTTTTCATACATCTTTGTTAGCTGAGTAAATTAACTTAGCAAGTAAATTACTTTTCCAATTGCTACAGAGGAAATACCTTGGGGATATTTTTACAATATTTTCTAGGGAACTATGTGATCTGTAGAGATGGATTCCTTGTCAACTTAAAAGGACCTTCAGCAACAAAAGGTTGAAGATACCGAGAGGGCAGTGCTAGTATGGTTATAAAGCTTCAGAGGGTAAGAATGATGGCTCTTGGTGCTGCAAATAAGCATTCCCTGTATAGTAACATATAGGTTGTGTGAAAAAGGGCATCTTAAGGAAACAAATTCTATGGTGAGGCAATGTTTTAAATTTTGACACAAAAGACTGTGCAACTACAGTATAGTGGAAATCTTCCCCATGGCTAGCATGTAAAGCTGGAAAACATCAGCTTTATGAATCACAAGACTTCTGTGTATTATACTTTTTGAATCAAGGACAAGCATATACAAATATTTTGAAGATAGTAATAATAAAATTGAATTGTCTTATTCAAAATTAGTAGAACTTGCTTCACCAAATTAAAAGAAAACTTTTTAAAAATGGACATTTGGATGGAATAGTTTTTCAAAATTGTGAGATCCTTGGTGCTCTCTGATCTTAGTTGTTTTTGCAGACATTTCATAACCAAACCAGGTAAGATCATTAGTGCTATTAAGGGAGTAGGGCCTGCTTTCAATTTATATACTAGTGGCTTGCCCTATCAGTGTTGGTGGGAGTGGACATGGTGTTTCCTTGATTGGGCTGTTGCTTACTGTTAGCTTGTTTGATTGGGGTATTGTTCTTTTCTTATTGTTGGTCTAGTGTTAATCTTAGTTTTTGGACTTGGCTTGGTCTAGGTGGCTGTGGTCCTTCTTTATAGCGGCATTTATATTCTGGAATATTCTGTCTTCTGAAATTTGGGAGAAATGTAATATAGTTTATTATCTTTTAATTCCATGATGAAATCTGACATTTTCCCTGGCATAATTCTAACGTGACTGTTAAAAAATCATATTCCTTTATTCATTTCACTTTTTTCACACATATTAATGAAATATTATTTCAATTATTGTTTCATTGTGTATTTATTTTGACGTTTTAGTACATGAATGTGTTAAACTTAATAAAATTAATATGAATGCCTTGTACAATATGCAGGCTTTCTTAATAATGTAAGGTGGATGAATATATTCTTTTTCCCCTTTAATCTGGATACATACAATCTTTTCTGATTCAAAGGCTATTCTTGGCCTTTCTATAATTCCTAAAGTATTTGGCTCCAGAACAAAAAAAATGGATGTATCCTGCATAATAACTATTTTCATTGTATTACATTTAATATTCAGCTATGCAATACATCAAATTTGATTCCACACAGGTATTTCAGATTACATAGGCACAAATGTAGCAGCTGTCTGTAACTATTTAACATAGACATGTATTTTCCCAAAATTGTGTGGCAATTGCAGGGAGAAATCAAATACAAAGTATTACACAGCACTATTAAATATAATGTAGTTATACCCTAAAGGTAAAGGTAAAGGTAAAGGGTCCCCTCGCATATATGTGCTAATTGTTCCCGACTCTAGGGGCGGTGCTCACCTCCGTTTCAAAGCCAAAGAGCAGTGCTGTCCGAAGACGTCTCCATGGTAATGTGGCCAGCATGACTAAACACCAAAGATGCACAGTGTTACCTTCCCACCAAAGATGGTCCCTATTTTTCTTCTTGCATTTTTTACGTGCTTTCGAACTGCTAGGTTGGCAGAAGCTAGGACAAGTATGTATTTGATAATGGTAGCACCATTTGATGGCACCATTTGAAAATGTTATGAAGGGTGCACCAATGGATCTGCATAATAATAGCAGAAATATAGCATAGCCTCCTAAGATTAGGGGCAATAAGACTAGTGACTATTAACATTTATATAATAACTTGTGAAGGAGAACCCGCACTTGTGAACAACTCAAGTGGTAGCGATCAGCACTGCCTAAATAAGAAGCAATAGATTAGAGTAGCCTTGGGATTATTCACTATTCACTATCAACCTTGTAACACTTTCAACATTAAACTGTATCTACTTTTTGATGGAAAAAACCAAGATTGCCCAGCCATAATAAGTAAGGTAGGATACAACAAAAGGTAAAATATGTTGAGCAGTTATACTTCTATGTCTTGCAAATAGATGGAAAAAATGAGACAAATTAAATCTACAGAATGTAAACTAATGGCAACAACCCTCTGGAATGAGTTGCCCCCAGCATTACGACAAATCCCAGACCTGTGCACCTTTCACAGAGCCCTGAAGACATTCTTATTCCAGCAAGCCAGGCTGGCCTAACTTTAACTTTTTTAATTTTTAATTCTAATTTTTAACTTTGTAATTTTAATACTAAATAGTGGGCCAAAAGAATTTAATTTGTTTTAGACTGTTTTTTAAATTTTGTATCTACTGTTTTATTCGTGCTTGTTCACTGCCCTGAGTCCCCTGGAGAGAAGGGCGGTATATAAATGTAAACAATAAACAAACAAACAAACAAACAAACAGGTTCAACAATCAACCTTAGAATTACAATGAAGCTTTTGAAATACTAGATAGTTTCTGCTTTTGACAATCAATCATCAGTAAAAAGATCAAAAGGTCATGTGGAAGAGCAGCCATGAAGGATTTGAAAGATGCTGGATTTTTAAT
>JANHZT010003132.1:26939-41126 GCA_032468215.1 Stegonotus admiraltiensis
ACCAACACCTTGAATTGTGACCAGAGACCAATAGGGAGCCAGTGCAGCTCGCGGAGAATTGGTGTAATGTGGGTGTAGCTAGGTGCACCCACGACAGCTTGCGCGGCTGCATTCTGGACCAACTGTAGCGTCTGAACCCTTTTCAAGGGTAGCCCCATGTAGAGCGTGTTAGCATCTAGGTTAGCATCTAGTGTGCATGGCACATATTGGACTTTGAGAAGTATAATGGCTTCATTCCCAAAAGAGACAAGTCCAAGCCAAAAAACAAAAGAGATTTACACTTATTTACACATACAATTAATTAAATGAATTTAATGCTGTCTATTGTTTTAAAATTTCTATCAGATAAAACTTACAATTGTACATGTACCAATTCAGGGGTGGTATTCACTTACCTTTGCTACCGGTTCACAAATGTGAGCATGAGCATCTCCTCTGTGCATGCACAGAGACTTCTGTGCATGCAGAGAAGGTCAAAAACAGGACATGATGATGTCCGGGTGGGTAGGTGGAGTCTCCCGCCACCGGCACTACCGGATCACGTGATTGGGATAGAGCTATCTGAATTTCATCACTGTACTAGTTACAAATTGGTAACACATTTAGAAGTATCCTGAAAGGTTTCCAGGGTCCTTCAGTTATGCACCCCTATATATAGAAAGGACATGTATGTCCTACATTTTGATGCAAATTTTAGCAAAATAATAGGGGGAATAAATAAAATAAAGTCACACAAATATTAGAAGCAAAAGGGAGTAAATCTCTTCTTTCATTTATTTATTTATAATAATATTATCCTGTTCCTGCAAGTGAAGTTTACCATAGTCAACAAAGCTTAAGCATTTTAACTTTAGATGCCTTTCTAAAGTTCAATTGCCATTCAATTCTAAACATTTTTCCTTTCACCAAAAGAAAACTGTTGATCCCAAGACACATGTTCTAAGGGTAAGACACAAGTGAAGTTCAAGAGTTACATGAAGCCATTTATTTCAAGGTGCATTGCTCACCATATGGCTGCTTTCTTTCTATTGGTTGCAGTGTAATTGAATCAATTGCCCTCTGATAATGCGGTTCAACCAATATGGGCATACATCATTTACCAAGTAGTAAGCATATGGCTTTTGAAAGCTTGCCTTCTGTAGAAGAGTAGGGAAGGCTGAAAACATTATAAATCACTGTTGCTAGGTTTTAGGAGCAGTTTGAAATTTGATCTGAAGTGTTTAGTCAAATCAATGCAACAGTTTTAACGAAGTGTCATATGAGTAGACTTGTTCATGTGAAAATGGACCAATCTGATTAAAGTGTGTATGGAGAGAGCTAGGAACAGAAGTAGGACCTTGAAGAATTAACATCAATAGTGAAATGTCACTTCAAAACCACAAGATTAGCTGGAGATGCCCTATTAAGAGGAGGAAAAGAGCAGAACAATCAGCCTTTTCTGTTAGTGGCCTTGTAAAAGACAAAGTAAAAGACAGTCATCTAATTAAGATCCTGGCTGACTGTTTCTATGGAGTGCTTGGTACTCTCTGAGCTTGGTTGCACACAGTGGCACAGTGGTTAGAGTGCAGTACTGCAGGCTACTTCTGCTAATCTCCAGCGGCCAGCAGTTTGGCAGATTGAATCTTACCACACTCAAGGTTGACTCAGCCTTCCATTCTTCTGAGTCGGTAAAATGAGGAACCAGATTGTTGGGGGCAATATGCTGATTCTGTAAACCACTTAGAGAGAGCTGTAAAGCACTGTGAAGCGGTATATAAGTCTACGTGCTGTTGCTATTGCTATTGGTTGTTTGCTTACAGACATTTCCTTACCAGACTAGATAACAGTTTCAATGGTAATATCTTCAGTGATTATGTCTACGTTATATAACATCTCTCTTGATATAAAGTTGCAGTTACTCAGAGAATAACGTTTCAGGAGGTTTAATGTTCTTTGAAGATCTTGAGGCAATCTTGAGGATCTTGAAATTCTTGTGCAATACAAAACAGTTCACATACAAAAAGAACAATTAGCAATTATGAACTCCATTCCCATAATGTGAACAATCAAAGAGACTAGTGTTTGACTTCGTATATAACCTCAAAGTATCATAAGAAAAAAATAATAAGACTCTCATTAATACCTAATCCTATTTACTCTATTTAATTATGTTCTTTCCAGTATTGTGGATTGTCAGAGTGCACCCAATACTAAAACAAATAAAATAATCAAAATTGAAATGATAGAATTAATAAAGAGAGAATATTTGTAGCTCAGGTTTACAATAAGGGGTCTTTGGTTCTCTCTGATTTGTGGTTGTTTCATTACCCAAAGTAGGTAATGTCATTATGCTGCCTAATTTGTGTAATGAAATGACTGCAAGAAAACAACGAAGCTGAGAGAGCACTTAGATTTATATACCACTTTACAATGCTTTACAACCCTCTCTGTAAACTCTGCAGTTTACAGAGTCAGTATATTGACCCGAACAAGCTGGGTCCTCATTTTACTGACCTTGGAAAGATGGAAGGCTAAGTCAACCTTAAACCAATGAGAATTGAACTGCTGGCAGTTGGCAGAATTAGCCTGCAATACTGAATTCTAACCACTGTGCCACTGCCATCACAATTCTATACTATACAGCTGGTGCAAAATAATATGTTTTGGAAAATAAGGGTATCCACAAAACATCAAAGTTGATATTAGGTGAGATTCTCAGATGAAAGCATTCCCTCACTGAGGCACCATAATGAAGATGAACTAACTCTAGTCACAACTTCCCAAGCAGAAATTATGGCAGGGTTACTTTAGAAAAGATAACCTTTCAAGGTGCTCTTCTAAGCAAGTCCCCTACATTATATTGCATAAGCAATACATATTTAGCATATGTCTAAAATCACTATGGGTAAAGAACTGGGTCGTCCTAACACGCACACACACGCACACACACACACGCACACACACAACTTTGACATCTTTGTTTAATTATTCTGCCTATAGTTTGCCATATCAATTACATTTGAGAAGACAATATTTGTGAAGATATGTTCTTAAGGCTATGCCTAAAATAAAGCATGGGTCCATGTTTTAATATTTTCTTTCTCTTGTTCCTGTATTTCAGCATTAGACTGATATAAATATCAACTTTCTGAAATTTTTGTGATAGTCAGCTAAAACCAGTAAGAGCAAAAAGGAAAAAGGAACTATTTGAACATTCATCTTATCTCCTTCCATATCTACTATTTGTGCCAAGGTATACAATCATAAAAATAAATATTCTGTCTGGCATTTCACAGTAATCCTAATTCCATACCATATCCTCATTTATTAATCAACCTTATCCCTTTCCAATGTATGTTTTTCCCTTGATATTTTCACAAATTCTGTCTTATTTCTCCTAGCTTATCCTTTTTACTTTGCCATGGTGTTTTTGACATCACAATGATATTTTTTTAAAGCTATTAGAAATAATAACAATAGCTGTATATTATTAAGATACTGATTGTATTTTAGTCATCTGTTAGTTTAAATTGTAAATATTTCAAAGTGTGAAAAAAAACATGGAAAAAAAAGTGAATCTGAGAAACTATGCTGAAAAATCACCCCAGGAAGAAAGAGCAGTTTTCAAGAAAATGTAAAACTACTAGAATTGTAGTCCTGCAGTGCTAACCCATTAAGACAGACAAGAAAGATGTAATGAATGATACTGCTAAAAGCCTCCTTAGGGACTAAAGGAGGCAGTGAGTTCACATTTCTCCTGTAACAAATTGTCTATCAATACAATCAAGACAACTTCAGATTCCAAAATGACATGAAATAAATTGAAGTACACCTCTCTTCTGTATCTAGTTTCATCTTTAGCTAAAAGTCGAGATGAGGAAAGTTGAGTTTTATATTTGTTAATTAATTTTAATATTGCTGAGCTCTATTTGGTATTTTTGCTGACAAGTTGATAAGAAGAGGTTGCATATTTGATTTATTACCCTGTTTCCCCCAAAATAAGACATCCCCTGAAAATAAGCCCAGTCAAGCTTTTGAGCACATGGCAATAAGGCCAAGCGCTTATTTCAGGGTTCAAAAAAATATAAGACAGGGTCTTATTTTCAGGGAAACATGGTACCAAGAAATGGTATAAGGAATGAAGAGTTTTGTATCTGTTAATAGAGAGCGTGAAGACAAATTTAAAATTGTTGTGATTGGGGTAGGAAATTACTTTCTTAAAAGAGGGTATTCTTTAGAATTTTTTTCTTCCTTTTCTTTTTCTTTCTTTTATTATGTATTATCTTTTATTGTAATTTCTGAAGAATCAAATAAAACTATCAGGATCAGAGATTTAGTCTTCCAAGCTTTCAGACTCATGTTGGAATTCATCCTCAGGGAATGTTTCACTCTCTCTCTCTCACTAGAATGTATACACATTATATTCATATTACTTGGATTCTATTTAAAAACAAACAAAAATCCTCTAACCTAATTCAAAGTTAATATGTAGCTGTTTGGAACAGAATCCATGCTCCCATGGTTATTTTATTTTTGTATTCTCATTCCATAATTACAAAGTAAAATTGCCTTGTGAAAATCTCTGAGGAAGCATAGCATGCAGATATTTTAAGACCTTTATAACCTCAGGTGTGATGATATTAATAAATGAGAATAATTTTTTGATAATTTTTAGTTAGCACCTTTATTTCATTTTTCATATGTTTTGGGTCCAGATAATTATTCTGTAGAACTTACAATGAACTTATACAAATTTATTGAATCAAAATATCAGCAGCACAAAAGGTATATGTAGCTCACAAATTTCAGTCAATTAAATCACAGTAAGAAAAGTTAAATCAAGAGTGCCATTTCTTTCCTAATGTCTAAGGAACAATATCCTATTCAGAATTCAGAATTGCATGGCTTCAGCTTTCTTTCTTGTCAAAACTGTTTTGGGAAAAAGAGGGACTTCATTACAGAAATCTACTATAGAATTTGTTCAGAATTGACTAAACAAGAAAATGGATTAGCTTCTTTTGAGGTGTGAATTAATGTCATCCTTATTAAAAACATCTAGTTGAAGCAGATAGAATCAACATAGTATGAGATTTCTAAACTAGCCTGCTAAACTGATTTTACTGCAAGATAATTAATTAACAGGAGAAGACAAAACATATGGAAAAATAAAAGGATTGTGTTAGCTGTGGGGCTTTTTGCAGCTTCTTTTCAGGATAAATTCTCAATGATAGAGTCAATAGATAAAAGAAAACCTTTCTTAGTGAAAGACTGAAATTTTTTGCTACAGGCAGAATGATTCAAGGAGAAGTGTTATTCCTCCTTTTACTAATACATTTTTAAATGATAAGTGGGTGACAGCAAACTGAAAGTGATGAGAATATCTGGATTCCAGGAAAGTTTGGTTAATTGTAATTTTTATCTCTTGGAAAGTAGTTATGTGCATCTACACTTTAACAAAACTTTTCAAAATATTTCCAATTGTTCCACTGATATTATGTTGTACAATAACAATGCACAATAAATAAAATAATGAACTGAAAAGTAAAAGTAAAAGCCAGCCTAGAAAGCAGGAAACAGTAAGCTCTTTTCCTCTCTTGGTTACTCATTGATTCTAAATTCACAAGGTTGGTGGTGTGGGGAAAATAGTAGGTGGAGGCATTGAGTACACTGCCTGAAATTGTACAGAATAAAGATGGAATATAGATTTAATAATAAACCAATAAATCACTGTATTGCAAGATATGCATCCCTCATTAATATATACCTATGCCTATAATCATAGTTGCCGGTAATCTATAAAGTTACCTCTTTTGTTTCTTTAGAGCGTGATTTATTGTTACACAAATAGATTACAACTATTAGCCAAACTGATTATGTTTTGCAAGTATCAATGAAAACATAATTTTCATCTCTCAATCAGATACATTGCACTTTTATCTGAGGGAGATTTGCAAGTTAGATCTTGTTAACTCAGTATTTCAACAATTGCATGCTATTTAAGAGCAAATATTAGATATTTTCTGGTTGTCAACTGTATATTTATATTTCTGATAGCATATGAGCCTGCAGTTAGCCATTATGACAAGAAAATTATAAAGCATGCATTGTGATGTCTGATATATGCTTTGCCCTTTTGTAGTAGTATGTAATGTTGCAGTATATGTTACGGGCTGACCTTGAATTACAACACTACAATGTATGTTTTGTCACTTGCTGGTCCTTGTCCCTTCTGCAATATCCATGATAAAAAGTCTGGTACATAATTTCCTGATATGTTACATAGATGTGTTCAGATTATAATACTCTTTTATAGTAAAATTAATTACTGCTTTTCTCCATTAACAGTTTCTAATTCATATTAGCTTCCTTCACAGAGTATCCATTTTCAAGGAGTTCTATACAGTAATGGAAGAGAAGAGCTACAGTATATCATTGGCCCAATTCCACTATTACTTATGCTTTAGATGAGATAATGTAGGGTAGGAAAGAAATTTATGCTGCAACAGCTGGTCATTTGTCTGCTTCCATATGACTAAAAGATTGTGACATTCAGAGTTTTAATCACATTAAGCCTATAAGATCATTTCTAGGACAGTCATTATAGTTCTGTGGAGCAATCCAATGCTGCTCTTTTAATAGGCAGGAAACTACTTTATATCAAACCAACCTATCTATGCATCCAGGTCAGAACTTCTGCACCATCCAGTGCATCAGAGGTGGTCCATGAAATTTTGCCCTTGAGACATATTAAGGACAAGATTTTCTTCATCAACTAATACACATAATGAAGTAAATTAGACTTCCAAGTTTCATCATGGTGCTTAAATAGGACGTCACTGCAAAAGGCTAATACACAAACTGTACTCTCTTCCAAAACATAGAAATGGAAGGGATTGCGCTTAAATCTTTCACTTAGATTGAGCTGTTTATCCTGTCTAATGATGAAGCATCTGAGAAGCATCTGCATGAGCAATGTTTATTAAATTTACATTCGCCTTTCTCACAGTTAAAAGTGACTTTAAATGGCTAACATTGAAACATAGGAATTGCTTAATATCTTAATTCTGCTGGGAAGCTTTCTGTTTATCTGTCTGTCTGTCTGCCTCACTCTTTCTCCCCAGCTATTAATAATTAACCATGAAATAATCATGTTTACTGGTGTAGGCTCTCATGGCATTTGGATCTTTTTCTTTGCTCTTTAGTTGCTTTTCCCTTTTACCATTCAAGTTGACCTGTCCACTGTTCTCCATCATGGCTGCTGGATTCTATGACCTTGGAAAATACTTCCTAATGCCCTCCATGAATTCTGATATTTTGTTCTACGCTGTAGGAATTCTGTGCATATTCCTTATCCCCTTGGAAAGGGGGAGAGGGAGAGAGAGATTTTTTAGAAAGCTTTAGGAAAACATATCAGAGAAATGGATGTAGTTTTTATGCTGACAATGTCATTTCATTGGAACCCATATTATCTACAGCAAAAGTTAAAGAAATTGCTTGACTCATTGATGAGTATGAATATGAAGAAAGAACAAATATGGGCAGGAAAAAGAAGATCACAAAAGTTACAGTTGGAAGGACTTTATAAAATTGTATGAAGAGAGAAGTGATAAGGCAATGAATGAAGCATGGCTATAAATGAAGCAAAGGCAGAAAATTATGGAAAAGTATAATTAATGAAGTTGGTGTAAACTAAATTTGGTATAATTTTGTTTTCTTTCCTCTCATAACTTGCATTTCTTTTCTCTCATAACTTGCATAACTTTCTACTACTCACATCTTTTTCTATATTTTTATAACATTATTTATCCCCAAAGTGAATAGGATAATGGATATGCATTTACTTGAGAATTTCACTAATGTAGAGTACAATTGAGATAGAAAGTAGGTTATGTGTGTGCTATTTCAAAGGCTGTAGCCATTTGGTTTCTATTGTCCAGAAGTAAGCTAATGGCTTTCTCTAGCTTGCTGCTGACTAATAGCTATTTTGTTCTGTTGCAAAGTTGTTTGATTGTAGATGTTTGACCTTATTCAAAACACTAATAACCACATTTTAAAACATCTATTTAAGAGACATTTCTTTAGGGGGGAAATCCTATTTTAAACAAGATTCAACTATATTTCTTCTTCTTGTCTCGTTTTATATCATTTGTGTATTTTTTGGTTTAAATATTTCTTTCTCTCCTTTTGTGCCTTGGGTAAGGAATATTTATCCTAAAGGGTAATAAAAATATGAGTATGTATGCATGCATGCATTCATGTATGGATTTTCTTACAAAATATAGCATAATACATAACATAAATAGGTGGTTCAATTGCTAGCAAATATTCATTATCCTTTTTCACTAGTCTAATGAGTATGACCATATTTTCCAACCAGAACACCAGCAGAGATATTGGTATACCTCAGATAATGGAAGTAAAAAGAAGGAAGACAGGTTAACTAATATTTGTGTCCATTTATTCAATGATTAGTAAAATAAGAGCAATTCCTGGTACTAGAAACTAGATATAGAAACTGGATATAGTAACTGGAATATATATCACACCAAAAGCACTGGACTTTTCCCAGATGTGGAATAGCCTTTTTACTTCTTTGTGTATTGAGTGGAACAGAATTTGAACATTCTAATAAAAAAAGATTGATAGTATAACTATGCTAAATAATATGCTTTTCATATTTTGTGCGCGAAGCAAACCAGTGGTAACAGTGGTTGAAACCCACCACTGGGATATACCATACATTCTCGTGGAAAATCACACAGAAGAAACAGAAAGAGAGAGGGAGAGAGGGAGAGGGAGAGGGAAAGGAAGAGGGAGAGACGGAGAGAATCTGGATTGAAAGAAGATGAGTGCACTTCTATAATTGGAAAGAGAAACATCAATAATCTGCATTATGCTGATAATGCTACTCTGATTGCTAAAAATACAAATGATCTGCAAATTGTAGTAATGGAAGTCAAGGCAAAGACCATAATAAAAATGGGACTAGGACTAAATATATTTTTTAAAAAACAAAATAATGAAAACAGGTACAGCCAATAGCCTTTGAAATAATAAAGAAATGTTAAAGATATTTAAATGGAAGATAGCTTCCATTTTTTAGAATCAAAGATCAAGCAGCAGTCAAAGATACACTGCAGATTAGCAGTTAATAAAATAGCAGTTAAGATATTAAGATGTTAAGAATGTCTATGTCTGCAAGGACCAGAATCATACAGGCAATGATTTTCCCTGTGACGTTCTATGAAAGTGAAAGTTGACATGCATGCAAACATAAAATGAAATGAAATAATAAAACAGAATAAAAGTAGTATTTATGTTTTCATTCAGATTTTTTAAAATTGCATTTGCAAAGTGGCTCATCTATATCAATATCTTCGCCTTAGCAAGAGGTTCATTCTATTCTTCTAAAATTTAAGTCACAGTTACTTGACTGTGTCTAATCTTAAAAAAGAGTAAGCAGAGGAAATACTAGGTGGTGGTATTTTCTCTTTGTTTATTTTTGTTTAGGGAATTGTGTTGTTGGGGGTTTTTTTGCTGACAAGTGGCTACAGAAAGAACAGGTGCAGATAAAACATAAAGAGGTTTTTTTTGAAAAGAACAGTGACCCAGTAACAAAAGAAAAGAAAATTTGAAAGGTATTTAGTAAATGCATTATGGAAAAGCATCGATCATGTTTAAAACATGTAATAAAACAATCTATAAGTCTGTTATGGAGAAGTGTGTGTTGTTTTAGGTTCAATGGGGTGAAAGATATCAGAACTTACGATATTAGGAAACACGAGGAAATCTAGGCCTTTGCACATAAATGTATAAAGGCCTATCTTGGTTTAAATTTTTAATTCTCATGATGGTCTGGTACAGATTTGGATTATACTGATAGACAGATCATAATAACGAAAAGCAAAGACAAAGACCATTAACATAGGCCTATTCCGAAAGAGAAAAGATGAATATGATCATTATTGACAGCAATGGTCAAAATAAAATTAGTGTTATAAAAGACAAGAGAAATGAAGGGTTTGGTCTATCAACATTTTTAGACTATAGTGGTTTCAATTCTGGCATCATCCAGAGCTATCTCATGACAGGAGAGTTTCACTTCCTTCAAGGGGCATGCATCATTGCTGGGCTGTGCTCAGGGCATCAACTGGCCTTAATCCAGCTCTGCCTACAGACATGCTTATAGATATATGTATATGAATGAATGTTGATGATAACTTTCCCTGACAGATTCATTAATACCTAGGGTTTTCTGTTACAAGTAACAAAAATGAAATAGTAAGAATTGGCCCATTACAGTTAGCCTTTTTCAAAATAATTGTTTGTCGTTATGATGTGTACTGTGCTTCTGTATTAATAGAAACATTAGTGAGGAAAAGGACAATTGCTGTCTTTTGTATGTGTGGGCATGGAACAATACATAATAGCACAAAGTAAATGGACATAATTCTCTGACTATTTTTTATGTCAATTTGGTCCCCCATTATACACTATTTCTTCTTATAAATGAACCATACAAAGCCTTTTCCTTAATAGCATATACTATAATAGTATTTATGCCCATTTTGTGAAACTTTATTTTTGTTTTTCTGTTCTTATATATTACCTATAACATAATTTATGATAAGGCTTCCATCATAGTTGCACTCATATTGCCCCATAATTACAGATGGCAGAAAGCAGGATGGAATTTGCTTATTCTAAGAATATTGCTTGGTCATAAATTGAGTTGGCCTCTACATTTGATAATGAGATAATGTGTGTCTGTGTGTGCGCGCGTGCACGTTTTCATAGAAAAGCATTATATCCCTAAACTGTGAGGTTATCTGCTACAACACTTTATGAGCTCTGTGAATATCAGAGAGAAATAGATCATAGTGCTTCCATTTTCAAGTATTCTTCTTGTATTATAAACTAGAAGAATCCCTGTAGTGCCTAATCTACTACTGCCAAGGTAACTATTTTGGTTTCCTCAGAAGAATTTTATTTTTACTCTGGTTCTCAAACTACAAATCCAATGCGAAATTTCACATGGAAACATTAATGCAAGTCATACAATGGGGAAAATATTTTAAAATAAGAAAAGGGAGGGAAGGAGGCAGCCCATTACCAACTGGTTGTGAAGTTGAAACAAACTATGGAAATAATTTCTATGGACATTTATTATTTGTTACTAAATGATATTTCACTGACATAATTTAAAGCAAAATATAAACTTCACTTCAAACATATTAAGGGAATAGAATATCCTTGAATGCAAATAAACCTTTTATTAAAGATTTCTTGCTACAACATAATTCTGAAATTAAGAAGCATGAGAAAATACAGAATATTTTAGATGAAATAAAAAGAAAAGAAAAAATTAAATAAGATTGAGATTGAAATAGAAGTATGAACTCATGAATCATTAACATGTTACAATAAATCTTGACTTGCCTTGTCCTGTCCTGTCCTTTCCTACCTTACCTTACCTTACCTTACCTTACCTTACCTTACCTTACACCTCACCTCACCTCACCTTACGTTACCTCATCTTATCTATCTTACCTTATCATGCCTCATATCATTTCATATCAAAGTTCAGTAGAATTTTGCTGAAATATGGGATGGAAGAGCAAGTGAAAGAACATTGATAAAATGGGCTAAAATTTTGGCTATAATATACAAATGAACCAATGGGAATATATGTGATTGAAAGGATTAACATTTACAGTATGCTGTAGACAAAGAGAATTTTTATAAAATATCATTGTATTTGACAATAAAATTATTAAATTACAATTATCTAGAAGGTACAAAGATACTTCAAATCATTGCTGGACTTATGAATAATATAAATATAAAATTTTAACATAGTTGGTAGACTTGTAAAAAAAGTCATTACAATTTGGTTACAAATTGCATGCATTAATTTGGAAGACTGTAAAAGTACAACTGAAACCAGAGAATTTTATTTTGGGACTAATGATCAAACAACTAGGGAAAAAAAGTCATGGAACTTTTACATAAGATAACGGCAGTGAGATTATTACATGCTCAAAACCTCCAACAACAGAATGGTTGATGAAGATAGTGGAACTTGGGGAAATAGATAAATTTTTCTTTAATTTGATTAAAGAAAAAACAATATATACTCCTTATAGAAACTCCTTATAGATTTTAGGCATGAAACAGTAAAAATGCAGTTCTGTTTTGTGATCTTGATGACTAGATATTTATGGATAAATAAGAGCATTCTGTGCCAAATGACCAAGTGTCTTCAGGTAACACTATCTCCCTCAGCTAAGAAACAGACATGAGCACCACCCTTAGAGTTGGACACAACTGGAAAGAGGAAACCTTAATCTTTACCTTTAATAAGATACTATTTTAAAAATTAATTCTATTTATATTTTGTACTCAGAATGTCTGGCTCTTCCCTCTCCCATTTCTAGTTTGGACATTTCAGTAATGCACAGACAACTTATTTGATATCTGAGATTTGGTTGCATTTACTCAGCTTCATGCTTCCAATATTAGGAAACCGCTGTAAATTGCCCATGATATTTCTTTTGATTAGGTCATTATAGCTGAAACCCAGGAGGGCTCTCACCATGGTCTCTGCCCTAATGTATTTGCATAGACCTGAAATTTTCGGCCTCAGTTATTTTTAGGCCACTTGGGAGAGTTTGAAACGTTGCATATTGGCTGAGAAAGACAGAACTATTTTAGTCGCATTGTTGAGATCAGCAGTCTCTTAGCTTCAGATGTAAAACGAGATTTTAAAAAAGGCACTGAAGTATCAAAGGCTGTATGTGTCAGGAAGGAAGAATACATTTAAGGAATGGAATGAAAGGGTATCTGATTACAGTTTAAAGCTGATTGTACTATGGTAGGAGAATATGACTTGTTTTCAATATTAATTATATCCAATTTTTTTTCTGTTTTGCTGTCAGAGTCCCCGATGTCTTGCCCAAAACTTTGTGGCTTTAATAACAATAAGTGTCCTCAGGTGACTTTTGTTGATGTTATACCTGACTGTTTTCCTGAATCTGGTTTTCATCTGTGTTGTTGGACTCCTGAGACTTATACAAACTCTGCTTTGTTATTTGTAAGGCAATTGATTGGGCTTCTTCATTTGTGACTTCTATTTATAGGTAAATTCATTTAGCTAGGATTCCCAGACCTGGGTTACAAGCATCCAGGCAACCATTAGAAGGCAGCAGTGAGGTACAGAAATTTTTAATTCTTTGTTGCTGTCTAGAAATTATATGGATTTTTCTAAGTATAGGTAGTCCTCAACTTATGACCACAATTGATCCCCAAATTTATGTTGTTAAGTGAAACATTTGTTATAGATTTTGTCCCATTTTACAACTTTTCTTGCCACCGTTGTTAAGTGAGTCACTGCAGTTGATAAGTGAATCATGCGGTCATTAAACGAATCTGGCTTCTGCCATTTGCTCATCAGAAGCCATCTGGAAGCCGGTTGTTAAGTGAATCTGGCTTGTCCATTGACTTTGTCAGAAGGTCACAAAGGGGGATCACATGACCTTAGGATGCTGCAACAGTCGTAAGTATGAACCAGTTGCCAAGCATCAGAATTTTGATCATATGATCATGGGGATGGTACAAAGGTTGTAACTGTGAAAAATGGTTATAAGTCACATGTCAGTGCTGTTTTAACTTTGAATGGTCACTAAACGAACTGTTGTAAATTGAGGACTATTTGGGGATCCAAACAGTTCAAATGAGTATAAAGATTTACTGAAAGCTTGGGCTGTCTACAAGAATATAAATTACTAACAGCCAAAGGAAATTAGTAAGTAGAAGGAAATTAAAAGTAGAAAGAATTAAAAAAGGGGTGGACTTAGATCTCTTTTTAGGTGTGAACAGACTCATGACTGGTGACGCATTTGACTCCCCTTTCAGGATCAGCCTGATCATATCCTATACAGACCTCTGATATTATTCAAAAATAAAAAAAAATACAAATACAAATGGGGGCCTTTAACCATAAAAAAACCCCCATTATCTTACAATTTGTTTTTGTTCTGTCCCAGCTACGGAACCCAAGAAATGTAGCACACACAAAACTCCGAACAACTCTGTTTACTACAAACACAGTCTTTTTCAAATGCAGACTATCACTAAAAATGTCCTTAACAGCCTGCCAGAAATTCCAAAGATTAGATAAAGGCTTACAAGAGTTGGCAATTAGCCCAG